>NW_001798968.1:0-124727 GCF_000165425.1 Paramecium tetraurelia
CAACTCCCAACCACCAAAACCCAAACCCAAACGCCAAACCCAACGCCCCTGAATCAGGGCTACTAATGCACTGCTTTGGGATTGCAAGCGGCTCATTGCCATTTTTATTTTTTAAATGGCTTCATTGAATTTTCCTTGGCTAATTAATGAAGCTCCTAAGAAACGATGATAAGTAATTATAAGTTACCTAGATTATTGTAAGCACTTTCATTTTTTGGGTTGATTTATAGGGCTAATTCAAAGCAAATTATAGCTTCATCAAATTTATTTAGATTCTTTAATGTAAGGCCTTTGAAATTTATAGGTAATCCAAAATACCTTTCAAATGATAGACAGAGTCATGATTATATCCCATCGATATTGAATCGTTTAAGGCTGTTAATGCTTCTTGAAATTATCCCTCGTTAAACTAATTATTCCCCTAAAAATTAATATACAAATATTGATACCTTTCTCAAAGTAACTTTTGGCTTTATTCAGATATTATTAAGTATTATAATCAGTTAAAGCATTGACTTCGTCATCTATTCTAATATAATCTTATTTAATATTTTCAAGAGCAGACACAATAGAATTGATTGATGTTATCAATTTACCTAAATAATGCAATAAAAATACTGTTTTCAGTCTCATCAACCTTAGAATGATACTTTCGAAAGAATTTGATATCACTTTTAAAATTTAGATACTCTCCTTTTGATAAAAATTCATTCATTTTTAATATTTTCTTTAGGTTATTCTACACTTTCTTTTGCATTTGATTAATAAAATTATTGAAGCTGCTCTCAAAATTTTGTAATTTTCCATAATATTCATTTTCTTTTTGGATATATTCCTAGATATGTTCTTTGATTTTCTGAAATGGAAGACATTCAAATTAATGTTATTTCTAGTTAGTATTGAAACATTTAAAACAAAATTGAGGAGTTTAGTGGCATCCAATATTAATACAAAATCCTAAAATAGCTTCCTCAAGATGATCTTCATATCTACAATGAAACTCGCCCATAATGTTTTAAGTTTATACTTAATTAATAAAACATAAATTATCAAGTAGTAACTAAGGAAGATAATTTTATTCTATTCTGTAATAATTTAATATAAAAGCAATCCATAAAGAAGAAATCCTTCTATCTAAAACTTATTCTCATCTACATACAGGATAAAATTATAAAATTTTGGATTCGCAACTTTTTAAACACCTTTTATAATCATTCTCTTTTTGCCAAAGCTTTTAACTTATTCAATACTTACCTTAAGGCATGATTTAAATTAAACAATATTACTAAATATTAGTCCTGTATGTATTGAAATTCATTTGAGATATTGAATAAAAATGATTAATAAAATTGAAGTATTCTTTCACACCCTTTTGAAGGTAAATAATATAATTAGTAAAGCAGTAATGACTTAAGCCAGAATTGTATTACTTAAATATAAGATTCATTTTATTTTGATTTAAATCTAGTAATAATGATTTTGTTTTATTAAAAATACAAATGCGATATATGTCTCATATTTATTAATCCAAATGATTAATATTTATTATTTAGATATGGAAAAAACAATAAAATGAATTATAGAAATTGTATAAATCTGAATTTATTGAATTATTTGATTGAATAAAAAGAGATACAAACATAACATGGTTTTTGATAATAAATATTATTTAATAGTTGTGCTTATTCTATATAAGTAAATTGGGTATTATAACTTTATTCTTATTCTATTATTTTTAAGGTTGTAAAAATAAAAATATATGAAAATCAGAAAAATTATTCTCATTTATTTCTTAATTTTGTTATACTAAAATTTGGAAGTTAAAAACATTCAGAAATTGAAATAGACATTATAATTATATTAATTAATAGTAATTTTAATTAAAGCTTGTTAAAAATATTTATTAATATCAACCACATTAAAATTTTATTTTCATTATAAAGTAATTGGGATGCTTTAGTTCATTTTTAATTGATATTATATCTGTATTTTTACAAAATCAATGAATTTATATTGAGTAAATAATAATAAAATATTATTAAGTGATAGTGTAATCAATTAAATATATATATAGATGTTGTTTTTATTCGACAAGTACATATTTTATCAGTTGAATATAACATGATTAATTGAATGTCGAAATCTAACCTTCAAATGCATCTCTCTTTTTAAAATTGAGAATAGTAATAAAGTAAATATTCTAATGTTCTTTAGCTTAATAAATGTTATTCTGTAAAACAATGTAAAATGATTAATTCTAAATAACATGGTTTATCGATCGAATCAACTAGAGGTTATTTATTTCATTTAATCAAAATTTTATATATTAATGGCTATTCGATTTTATTTGGATAATATTTGTTAAGTCGTAAAATAATTATTATTCTTTACTGTGAAGTATTCTTATTTTTTTTCAGCATTCGAAAATGTGATACTCATTTACTAATATCATCAAATACATATTGATAGATTTACAATTAATATAAAAAATGGAGTATTTTTAGATGTAAAAAATTTTGCTATCAGATAAATTTTTCTCTTAAGCTCAATTTAGAAAGAATAATAATTACATTGAAAGATAATTAGAATCTATAAATTACTTATCAGAGATCATGTTTGACTGTGAAGTATTTTCCATTTCTAATTAGATGTTTGTATATTCTTGTCATAGCCTCTAGGTTTTGATTTAGAAATGGAATTTATGTTCTTTATCATAGCTACTCATATTGTTAATAAATCATCAAAGAAGGAGGTTATTCTGAATATACATTTCACAGCAATGAATAAGTTTATTTATAAATATCCTTGTCTGCAAAACAATAATATAGAATATAATATCAATACATACAAATGTAAATTATAAGGATAATAGTTTAAATATAAAATAGGATTCATAATTGCGAGAAGTTTTCAAGTCGAGATTTTCTTATAGGTTTATTAGGGAATAGTTAGTAGAAATTAGAATTTTAGTGTTAATTATTAGTGAAATTATATTTCAATCTATTGTATATTATTATAAAAACATAGGTTTCTCCCAAGTTATTTTGATTATTAAACAAGAACATTGTTCTTTAATTATTTGAATATAATAACTAGATATTTTTGATGTATCTCGAAGCATCTCAATATCATGTTCTTTCAAATCTAGGTGTGGATCTGAGCATTTGATATATAACTTGGAGAATAGGTGGAATTCTGAGGTTGTAATACTTCACAAATTAAAAGGGACAGAAGGCTTTGATATCATATGGAGTCACCCCAGAAAATAAGTAATTTATTCTCATATAGATATCAAACCAGAAAATATTATGATTCAAAAATATTACAACCTTAACTTATTTAAATCATTGATTTTGGATTATCCTAAGAATTATATAGCAATTCTAAAGATGCATTTATTGGCTCATTAAATTTTGCCAGCAGACAATCGCACAAGGGAGAACAACTAGGTTACAAAGATGATTTAGAAAGTCTCTTGTATGTTTTGGTTTACTTAAGAAATTGTAAGTATTTTCTTTAGCCTTAGTAACTTTGCCTTGGTTCCAAAAACCATCTTGGGGATGTAGGGAAGTAGACATCTAAGTCATTGGCAGGATCAAGTCATTTCATTTTAACACCACCTCCTTAACTCAGAATTTCCCTTTATAGTTTTAGGAGATCACGTCTTACATAGGCTCATTAAAGAACAACATCTTGCCAGATTATGGTTATCTCAAAAGCTTGTTTTTGGAAATGATAAGAAAACTCTAGTGCTCTGGGTTCTAAATACATTAAGGCTTCGAATCTTAGAATGAAATAGAAACTTCAATTATGATTGGAAATTCTAATGAGAACAATAAAGACTATAAGTATTGTGACTAAGAGGATATGATAAGTTTTGAAACAAAAAATTTTTAAATTTCTAAATTAATTGGTAAATATATTCCCAATGCAATTAAATTAATAAGTGACATTAAAGCTTGAGATTATTATTATCCTATATTTCAGTTCATATAAGTGTAATTATAAATATATATTGGTTATTTTAACATATGAACAGAATGGGCATATTGAAGGATAATTTTTATGTTAAATTTACTATCCCTGAGTATATTGTTATTGAATAACAGTTGAAATTTATGATTAATTATGTTTTTAAGGAATTATCCTTTTAATTAAATATAATTCAATTGGCACCATAATATTTAAATAATTATGATAATGAACTTTTTTCAGTAAAAATTTGGGCATTTTCCATTTCGCACTTCATCGCTTACATAACATAGTATTTAGGTATTGTTTTCAATCTATATAGAGTCTTTGAATTCTAAAAAGATATAATTGTATTGATACATTATCGCTATCATTTTATAATCTTAAAGATGAATCAATAAAATTATAATAAAAGACATTTCCACCTTTTATTAATATGATGAAATCGTTGTAATTTGATGAGAAAGAAGCATTTAATATACCTACTGCATAATCTAGCATAAACACAATCTAATATTGATCATTCTTTTCTTATTTGTTAAGCAAATACATTTAATAATCTTACTCTTAAATTAATAAGTGAGTCCCATTTTCGGAAAAGAAGACATGAATAATGTTGTATGAGAAAAATATGTTTTGAACAACATAAGGGTCCTCTAAATTGTGAATATCTATTATTTTAACAACTCCTTATCTTTTTTCGAAGCCTTATTCTTGTTCTCCTCCTACACCTCCACATGCCATCGTATTATTATTCAAATCAAATGAAACAGAAAAAATCTGAAAATTTAGAATTTTATTTTCATATTAAACTGTTTATTAATTTGTAGACAAGATAAATTATTTTTTGTCATTACAAAATGCAAAGAAAGTGTTATCAAATTTATAAGAAATCACTTGTGACCAATTATATTCTGCTTTAAGACTTCTAACTTCCGTCCGAAAATCGACATTATATATTTACTTTACTAAGATAGTATCTCTCCCTGAATATGCTAGGAACTCACCATCTGTACTAAAAGCGATAGCTAGTCCATAAGGAATTTGAAAATAGTCGAATAAGCTTAGTTACTGGCCATTAATTGAGAATAATACAAAGTGATTGATAAAACCTTTTTCTTCCCTCACGGCTAAAAAAATTGGTAATTTAGGAGAGAATACCACATGATTAAAGGGATGATTGAATCCCATCTATATATAAATTGGGACAGTATCAGCATTTCGAATTATTGGATCAAATTTAAGTTAGTTAGTCTCATTTACCTGATCATACTCAAGAGATACAATAGATGATGAATCTGGAGAAAAATTAAATGTCTACCAAAAAGTAAGCACAAAAGATTAGACTACAGTTTAATCATCCAATTTCCAAATTACTACCCTTGGAGTTATATTTATTATTGTATTTCTTTCTGCTTCTTCAAAACTTATGTTGTTTAATGGAAAATATGATGCTGCTATGTATTTCCCATTTGGTGAAAATGAAACTTATAGGCATTCCTAGTTTTTGCATTCATTAGCAACAAGTTAAGTTTTGGAGTAAATTTTAAATTCTATATTTTAATTGCCAATTTCCTATGTGAACTAAACCTTCTTCTCCAATAATGTGTCATAATTAGAATAAAACATTTCCCATAATATTATTTGATCTCCTTCATTGGATGCTATAATTAATTGTCTATTAGGAATCCAAGTACAGATATGTTAATTATCTAATAAATTTGGATTATATTTGATCCTTAAGGGAATGGCAATTTAACCTGACTATTTTATATACCAAACTTTAATAGAATCATCTTAGCTTCTTGATGCAAGTAATTATCCATTGTAAGAATATTCAATTGACAAAATCTATTGAGAATGATTCAGTTTTTTTAATATAACTCCTTTTTCTTGATCGTATAAATTAATACTCCTTGGTTCTCTAATCCCAACATAAGCAATTTAATGAACTTCAGTAGAGATGGCAATACAGACTATGTCACCGAATTCTGAATCGATGACGATTTATTGATTGAAATTATTGTTTGCATGGATAATAGATGGCACTTTCCATGTCTTCATTAGTTCTCGATCGTCTGTTATAAGTGCTAATAATTCTTGTTTACTGGAAAAGAAAATATTCTGAAACGAATAGATATCACGAATTATTTATAAGCGTTGTAAATCGTAAATGTTGGAACAGTCCCACAAAATAATACCATGACAAGACTATTTTGTAACCATTAAATTACCTTTTGGGGAAAAGCAGAATTAAGTTTGTTCATTTAAAATGTTGATGCATTCATCGTTCGGGCAATCCCAAAATATTATTTTGGATTAAAGCTATAAAATGATCAACTACCCATTATATGAGAATTCTGCTTTTAATACTTCATTATCAAAAATTTAATAATACTTATTTGGGTTTATATCATTCATATTATACATTTTGATGTTCTCTTTAATGTCATTCCATTAGGCAATAACATTCATTTCAGGATTAATATTATAACACTGGGTTTTTTAATAGCCTTTAAATATCCTATTAATACAATTATCTTGAGTATTCCACAGCACTAAATCCTCTTGAAATTATATGCCAATCTCCAGTTTGGAGTTGAATGTTATGAACTACAAAATTTAAAATCTGAAATTTATCCTTTAAGTTTCAATTAAATTCTGGCCTTACCAGTTATAAAAAATAACATCTTCCATATTAGCAATTGCAAAGGTTTTTCCACTCAATGAAGCATTAAATAAATCAGCTTCAATTGATTATACCAGAGATTCTCTCGAACTTTATAATTCAAATAATCTTAAGTTCTTATTCCCTTTAAACAAGAAGTAACTATTATTTTCATTAAATGCTAAATTGTTTATTTAGAATATAGGTTATGGGGAATGTCTGATTAGATGTTCTATTCCAATGTACTTAGTTTAAAGTGATTATCCGTCAGCCCTCCAACATCTTAACCATCCATCAGGGTCAACTATACCCAATATTTCTGCATCAGGAGAAAACTGCAACGCATTGACAGGAGTGAAATCTATTGGTTTCTGATATAGGATGTTCTCCAAAGTTTTAAAATCCCTCAAAATGATCTCTTTTTAAGAACAAGTTGCTACATATTATGTTTATTTGCCGAAATGGATATTAGATATTGCTACAGATTGAAAATGATCCTCCTTATCTGGGTTTTACACTTAATTAATTAGTTCGTAAGTTCTACAATCCCATTTTTTCAACACTAGAACACTCAGAGAAATCATATAGTTTCCATCGGGAGTAAAAACTACTTATTCTACTTTCTCATTTTGAAAAAGGTTTGCAGTTTCTGCTATTTAAATTTTATACCACTTCACATTATTTAATTTAGCAAAGTCAAAGTTACATCTATTGATAATCACATTTCTAAAAACAGATCCACTTAAATTGCAATTAAAAAAACTGATTCCAGAAATATCTGTATCTGATAATTCAATTTTCTAAAGGTCCTCTCCCCCAAGATTGAAATTCAGGAAAGATATCAAATACATGCAATTTGATGAAACCCGCATATATTTAGAATCTTAGGACATTTTTATGATTTTAATTAGTTTTTCCTTGATTTTCTCAGTTTTTCGAAGGTCATCCTTCAAAACATTTAAGGCCCCTGTAAAATTACTACCTGTCAGATTGATTTGATTTAAATCACTATTACATATTATATTTATTTATCTTTCATCGATTAGAAGCCTTTTCAAGAAGCGAGCGAAATAATATTCTTGTATAATTTTATATTTAAAGCTACAGATATTTCCTTATTTAATAACTAAATAAGGATTATAGTGCAGTTATTCACACTCGCTTTATTGTTCCTCTATTTCATCATCCTCTTGTATTAAACTCAATTTTGTTGCTATAAGGTTGTTTATTGTCATTTAGAATGCCAAATTTTCACATTTAGTGTCAATCTCCTAGAGTACTTGATGAAATTCATATGATTCTATCTCATCTTCAAGTTATTTAGCATACTTTATGTTTAATTCATCTACAAAGGTTGCAATAATTTAATACATTGTCAAATTATTAGCCCTCAATGCATCAATCAAAAGAATTGAATCATTTTTGATAGCGAAAACATCCTTATCCATTTGAATTCCTCTATTATCACCCTTTAGAATATTGAAATATTGATATTATTTAAAAAATTTTTATTATTCCAATATTTATAACGCTTTCGATAGGTTTTCGTCAATACCTTCAAATTCAGGATCCATTTTTATCTACATTAAAGATGGGATATTAAGAGATTACGTATAACGATAGCTTTGAAGTTATGTGGAAGAGTTTGAATATTTCTACTTCAACCTAGAATAGGATTTTATTAGTTATTCTTTAAAATATCTATCTTTGAATGCGGTTCGCAAAGTGGACAATTACAAAACAAAAATTTCTAACTATAATGGTGTTTAAGTGAGATTTTCAAATTGATGATTCTTTATAATTTCCATATAATTCATTGTACTTCTTAGTTTAGATATATCTTAAACGATCTTTTAAAAAAAGTCATGTTATATATTTTCTATCATTTTACTCCTTATGATTGCTTATTATAAATCCAAGTAATTATCATTTGGATTCATTAGATATTTGAGTTCACGCTCTTGTTGCTTAATGAATTTCTAAATTTCTTATTCAAGGTCTATCCAGATATTTTCAAATCCTTCATCGTTTTAATGTTATTGGATAAAATGATTAAATAATATCTTTTTGATGCTTATTTAGTGATTCAATTAAAAATATTGTTACCTTTAATCATCATTAAATGGCAATAATTAGATTTCAGTAATCAAATTTATGTGGTTATGATTATAGGAGAAATATAACTAGTAATTTTATAAGTCTTTAAGTTCAGATCTTGCTGAAGCAACGAATTTCACTGTTTTACCAATCAATTTGATATTAATATCTAAATGTTGAAAATTAAGTTTAATTAAATTCTATTTTACTATGTCTATTTTTACTTCATCTATATCATCTAGTAAAAATAACACCTTTATTTATTGGGAGTTGACTGCCTTTACAAAATCATTATAGTATTAATCATTTCTAAATATCTACTTTAATTTGCCAACAAATAATTTATTATTCTCTGAGTATGGGTCTGAAGATAAAGATATAAAAATTGGAATCCATCTCTATGATTGGTATTGTTCCCATAATTTATTTTATATAATTCTTAACTCTCGGCTTTTGCCAGATCCCTAAGAACCAAAAAGTAATAACACTTCACACCATCCTTAGGCATTCTAAAGAAACTCATTGACCTCATGATAACACTCGAATTCAAATTTTTTTAGGGAATTTACATAAATTAACTCTTAAGAGATTTTCTCTTATTCATTATACTTTTTAATTTTGAATCTTTATTCAACATATATTGGATTTATTTAACATTAACAGGTATCAATATGCATCTTTCTGCTCAATTATTCTACTTTATAAAGTTAAATGCACTCTTAATAACCACTAGCCGGCTCAATTCTTTTCTCGACAATTTTGTTGTTTTTTTTTCTTTGCTGCTTTTGTTGATATTCCATCATTGAGACGAATTGCTATATTTCTTAATACAGCTTCAAAGCTTCATCTTCTTTTCTATCCAAAAATGTCATCAGTTCCTATGTATTTTTAAAATTATTTATCAAATCATTAAGATCAATCATGTGATTTTTAGTTTCCTCATCTAACTATCTTACTTCAGCTTATAATGATTGCACATCTTCAAGCAATTCTTTCAACACACTAACTAAAGTATTGCTAGTCAACTCTTTAATTGATTTCTTCCAGTCTGGCAGAGTATTTTTTTTGAATAATCTAGAACTAGAGTCTTTTTCAAGAATCTAACTGATCACAAACTGTTTTGGCATATATTCACATGCGATTTCAGTTTTAAGAATCACTTGTGAATTTCTTATAAAACTTTTATTCATTATACTTTCAATTTCAGATAAATAGCTCAATTTTTTATTGATAAAATTGAGATCATCATTATCTAATTTCTTGTTTTTAATTTTTGGTAATGTAAAATAGTTTAATTCTAATTTATTTAATTCATCAAATGTTATTTGTTCATTTATATCAGGAATTCTGTTCGCATTATTCATTTCAATATTTCTATTTAATCCATCCAAATTTAAATCCTTAATTGATTTTGTCAGATCCTAAAAAGCTTGGTTAAGTATGAATTTTAATTACTCTTATTTAGGTTCCTGAATAACATCATATATATATCTATTCACCTTTTCTTTTAAAATAATTAATGATTAAATATTAACGTTAACATCTTCTATATTCATTTTTATTTCTTATTCTTAGAAATTGAGATTGTCCTTCAATATCTTCCAATATTGAGTTTTAGGAAGATCTAGCCTATCCATTCCTTTCCTATATTCATCTAAAATTTTTTTTTTGTTCAACTTTTGCTTGCTTCTGTTTTTCAAAATCAAGTCCCATTTGAAACAGTTTATTTATAATTTTTGTAAATCCTCTAATGAAATTAATTGGTCAGATCTCAGTGTAAGGCTTGTGTCGTTATTGATTTAACTTATTTCCTTTTAATTTAAAAAGCCATTGGAAAATCTTGAAATTACCATTGATATAGATGATTTGATAGGAACTTGTATATTGATGACTTCTTTGCCTTAAGGTGGATTGCCGCCACTAGCCAATCTTTTTTGTCTTTATTTCTTGGAGAACTGAAAGTATTAATTTTCTTTCTGTGTTCTGAGTATATCAATCAAAGAATAAATAATTTATGGAAACTTAATTTTTTCACAGGTCTTAATGTGGCCATTAGGATTTTTAATTTATTTTTCTATCTCAATTATCTATTCAAATATCCTTTAATTACTCTGGTGAATTTCCTTAATATATTCTTCAAAACATTTTTTCTCGAAATCCTGGGATTAATTGGTGTTTACTAATTTAAGTTTTTATACTTCCAAAGCAATAGATTAGTAGATTTCATTTGTTATGTAAACAAACTTAAAGTATTATTTTTTCAAACTGGTCAACAGCTATTAATTTGATTAATTTTTAAACTTCTAAATTAGTAAATTTATTTTGTTAATCACATATTTTAAGGATTAACTTTACTTTGATAAAAATTTGATTGCTTCATAATAGGGATCAATTATTAGGTTTTCTCTGTTCTTGTCCTTTACTTTAAGTTCTGTGTAGAATTTCAAATAGGATTCGATTAGAAATTTTGATAATTCCTAAAATTTATTATGAACCAACATAGAATTCTTATTACCTTAAATAGGTTGATATTGTGCTTAAGCGATTAGATCGAATATTATTTGGATCCAATATTTGGTCAGAAGTAAGGGGTATTCATGTGATAAATGCTAAGAAAAGGTGTATTCAAGAATCTTTATCGGAATTTGAAGTGTTGGTTGATTTGGGATCTAAACCTACAAGATTACGGCCCATTTTATGATTTAATAAAAGCAATGCAGTTCAAAATGATTGATCTCTTTCTCTTTCTCATTCTCATTTGAATCAAAATTATAATTTAATAATTGTTGATTTTCTTGAAACAATATATGCACATCGAATGTTTTTCGACTATTGAATAAATCCTTCCGAGTCAATTAATGAGGAGATTCATCCTTTCGACAATTTTTATAGGCAATTTCAATAATTGATATTTCATAAATGAAAAGATTTTGTGCTTTTGCTGCTTTTTACAGGTTTTCAATAGCAGTAGCATATTAATTACGATGTTAATGATTCAAAAAGGAATTTTTTAGTCTTATTTGAAATTAATATATGATGTAGAATAAATCAAGACAGAATTAAATCATTTCATGAGCCTTAATAGTTTAATGTTTGATAAAGGCTTATAAGGATGTGAGACAATCCAATTGGATGTTATAAATATCATTCCCATTTTCCATTGTAATTAAATAGCACATATTTGTTCTAATATATAGTTGTTACAAATTTTTATTCTAACTGAATAATGTGCTCATAACTTCTATTGCTTCTTCCTAAAATTAAGGAGCCTCTTCAAATTTTTATGATAATAGCACTAATTTATTAGCATTTTCCTTCAAAGCAAAGATAATGTTGTCTTTATTCTAGGCCATTAGCCTTCTTTCCTTTTTTATTAATTTAGCGCAGCATGCACCTCCTCCTCTCAGATTCATTTGTATATAATCTTGCAAGAAGCCCATTAAAATTTAATAATTATAATAATCAGATGTAAGATTATCCAAATAATATTTGTAAAGAAATATTATTGTAATAAGTTGAGATCAAACAAAGTGTAAAGCCAAAGAATGCTCTCACAAGCAGAATCAA
The DNA here is from genome assembly GCF_000165425.1 of Paramecium tetraurelia. Taxonomy (NCBI): domain Eukaryota; phylum Ciliophora; class Oligohymenophorea; order Peniculida; family Parameciidae; genus Paramecium; species Paramecium tetraurelia. The sequence goes on from NW_001798968.1 coordinate 12,305, forward strand.
TGTATTAAATCAACAAAACTCAATCAAGTTATTCATCTTCTAACATATTAGAGAATAATTAAAAGATGTTATTAATAATAGAATTAAATTATAATCTTAGACTTAAACAATTCTTTAAATTCTATTGCTAAATGTTTAAATCAAATTTAGGTTTAACAATAAATTTGATTTATATTCTCTTTTCATTTTTGAGAAATTTAATTATTGGTATTCTTTACAAATTAAAAAATAATAAATATAATAGATCATGCCCATAATATTAAATGAAACTTATTTATCTTTAATAATTCTATAGATTTAATTGATAATATAATAAAGAATCTAATTAGTACTAAATTAAGAGGGTTTCATTCGAAAATGTTTGATTCAAAATTTGACAAAATACAAAAATATTCTTGATTATGTAATTAATTCTTTTTAATACATTTGAATGGAAGAATATTTAATTTTAATTCTCTATTATTAATCAATACCTTTATATATAGAAAAGAAAATTTAACAATAACATTAGTAATTATATAATACTATTAGTTTTATGTTAGTTAGAATATATATAATTATCATAAAATTTAATAGAAATATAATTATAATGTTAAAATTTTGTTATTAATCACAAGAGGTTTATACTTTTGAAAATTATGATAACTTGATGAATTCTTTTAGTTTAGATGATTTTCAATCAGGAAAATTTGATTCGCCTAATAATATGATTACTTTCAATATAAATCACAGTAGATGTATAAGACTAAGTGATCTCCTATTTTACATTGTAATTATATATACCTTCATTTATTTATAGTAAATAGACTTTGTTAGGATTAATTGCTTCATTTATTTCTATCTATATTAAAAAAGGTAGAATTAATAGAAAGCTAAGGACTTGAACATGAATATCTGGATATTAATAGAATTTGGCTGTATTTTAAAGAAGATAGTTAATATCCAGGTCTAATTTATTAAATATTACATTATTCAATTCATTTCACTGGATATTCATGTTCATTAAAGTATGGGTTTGGAGTAAAATAAAAAGCATCTATTTAAATTCAAGAAATCATATGTTAAATCATTGATTCATGTTCAAATAGAATAAAGTAGTAAAAAAATAAAGATTAGAACAAATAAATATGCAAAGAGATATTATAACGAATTTAAGCTTTATGTAAAACAAACTCAAGTATTCCAGTAATCATCCTTTATCTTGAAAACACAATATGTTTTTATAAAGAAGATAAATATATTGAGAATAAGCTTGTTTAATTATTGAATCTTGATGATACAGATATTAAACCAGAAAGATAAAAAGTGATTGGTGAAGTTAATAATATCATAAAATAAATTATTGAAATTGGAAATACATATGGATAAGTTTGTGTTGAATTATTATTGTAAGATGCAATTACAAAAATAACTCAAAATTTGACAAATCTTTCATTCAATAGATAGAGTTATGAAATCAATGTTTAAATTAAATTCAAATAATTAAAAGATAAAGAATAAGAACTACAAATATTAGTAGAACAATAAATTAAAAACTAGATAATATATTTTATTCAACAGTACGAAAAGGATTTTAAATTTGAAATAGATGAAGAAGAAATCATATAACTTCAATAATGTATCGTTAATTCTATACTTTAATCTCCACAAGTTAGACATTATTATAATACGTATTAGTATCAAAAGGACTCTGAAATTAATAATTATATATTTTCAGCAATAACAAAAATTTAATAACAAATTCTAAAAGATGGAGTAGAATCAATATTCATATACAAAATATTATAATTGATTAACGATTTGATATGAATTCTAACAATTTAGCTATTTAAACTTATTATTATTTACTTGTTAAGAATTTTTATTTTATTTTTTAGATAAGATATGATATATTGTACTAATCAAAATTAGTTTTAGATTTTACTAGAATTATGTTCAAGTGTTAAAATTTTATCAACATGACAACATGAAAGAGTATTAAGTTAAGAAAATAATTATTTTAATATTTAAAACAAAATATCAACTTCTTCACATGCATCCTCATTAGAAATTTTCCAAAATATTTTGAAAATAGTTTATTTACAGGGTAGTTTCGAATTTCTATTCTATTCTAGTTTTAATTAATTTAATAATTTTTATTAATTTTAAAGCATTAATACATTACAATATTTACATTTATGAAATAGAGTCTACTTATAAGAAAGCCTTTTAATTGTACATTATCATTTAATCATTCAAATATCCTTATATATTATAGTGTAGAATGCAAATAGAAATGAATCATTATAATTTAGCAAGCACCTAACATTGGAACTACTTCTTAGTAGCTATTAATTTATAGTTTCTCTATATTTCCATTAATAAATTGAATTGATATAATACGCAAATCATTAATGGTAACAATTTAAGTAGTTTGAGAATAAATACAAAGTATTTTAAATAGTAAAATTTTGATAGTAATTTTGTTCTTTGTAAGCAGATATGTGGAATATAGGAAAAATGGATTGCTAAGTAGATTTTGAAAAATAATAATAGAAAAATTTCTATTGAAAAACAAAGAAGAGAATTAAATTTGATTAGCTTAACTGTAATCTATAATTATTGATGTTTAGGATATATTCAAATAGGATATTCAATTAAAATAACTAAATGAAGAATTTAGATTGGTTTCCTAATTTTTGGACAGGAGAAAAAAGGAGTTAGAATTCTAGAATAGGAACAAATGTAATTTAATTATCCTTTCGCAGAAAGGCAATCATAATAAACATAGTGGCAACTAAATAGGAATACGATTATTGCAATAGCAGAGGAGAAGAAACTGAATAAAATAGAAATGAATTTATATAATTTCAATAAATGTATACTTTAAATATTAAATGAAAATATTGTCTAAAGGTTGTGAGATAGTGGCTGTTTAGAATGAGAAGGTGCACTCTATTAAGAGTGAGCACTATCTGGAAAATGAAGATGTCGAATTATACATATTTTAGGATGAAAGTGTAAAATCCATAGAGTATATTCATTACAAAGACATTCTCAAGAAAGGTATAAGTAATTATATTCTAGGCGTGAAGAAAATAAGTGGATTAGGAGGTTTAGAGATAGTTATAACGCAATGTCTTAATCCAAATCAATTAAATATGGAATAAAATGACCAAGAGTTCAATTGTCATGCTGTTAGAAAATGGTTAAACTTTAAATCATAGAATTAGTTACATTAATTCAATTAACTCTACAGAACTCTTAAAGATGTACTATGTTATATAATTGGTTAGCTCCAAAACGCACAAGCAACTATCACTCAAGTCAAATAGAATGATACAATTGAAGCTTTCCAAAGTTGCGTGGATCTCTCAGTTCTTTCTAATAGGAATGACAGTTTGAAGGAATTGGAGTAGCAATATGTCAAGGGCCAAATGAAATGGGCATAAATCGATATGGAAAATGCAGAATTGGCCACGAGAATCAGATTATTACAAGTTGAATTGCAATAAAGAAAGTAGGAAATCAATAAACTGAAATACCAATATGAAAACAATGCCTATTAATTATTATAATCAAAACAACAATTGGGAGATGTAATAAATCAGGCTATAGAAATTGGAGATTCCTAAATTTTGGCAAAACTTGGATTATGAATATATATATATATATTTATAATTAAAATGCTAAATATTACTAAGGCATTAAAAGACAGTGTTTCAATTGCTTTTTAGAAAGCCTTTGCTCGTCATCATGATATCTAAATCCTATTTCAAAATTTAAAGTATTCAACCTCTTGTCCAGCCACATTCTCAGAGTATTATAAGTCCAATTATGTAAACTCACTTTCAAATCATGTTAGTAAAAAGAATGGAAAGAAACTCTGCTCCCAAAAGATGTGGCTCATGAAATTTTGGTTCACTTTTAATCTCCAACTTGGAATCAATTCAAATTGGTTTCAAATATTGAAGTCACTCAATTAGGAGATTTACAATTTCAAATCAATAAATAATATTATGAGCATCTAATAAAATAGATTGATAGTACTCCTTGGCCCAATCTTACTCCTATTTACAAAACTACCAACATTTATGGTCCATTTATTAACTTGAATGGTCCATTGAATAAAACAGAGTACTTTCTCCATATTATTTAGTTTGAGAGGACTTCATATTTAGAATAGATTGTATTGTATCTTGTCTAAATTAAGTGAAAATTGCAATAAATTTAATAAAATTACTAATTAAATAAGTAAGAATGATTATTTGATTCTTCCAGCCAAAGTAATTAGATTTTATGATTAGATTGTTTGCCAATCCATTCAATTCATATCATTGGGGATACAATTAAGTCTTGAATGAGTCACTTCATTTTGATTCCAAAGATCCCATAACTCCGCTTTATGGCATTGATGATGTAGAACCATTGATTCCAAGTGTTGAATTACTTGCTCATTTTCCTTAAGTCTTAGTTGAGTGTTTAGAAACCAAGTCATTTAAACAATTATACTAATTTGAGTTAACGTATCCAAAATATTTATTAAAATGACAATTTAGTTATGAAATAAGATAGTTTTATATTTTTTTAAATTTCCACCCATTAAGATGCTAAGATATCATTTATTAATTATTATTTCAAAAAATTTTAAAATACTTTTTTAAAATTCCAAAATGGGTTGTCATAGCACAAAATTAAAAAAGCATCCAACATTCATTTAAAACAATCATGAACCTGAGAATGAATTTACAATCAGTTGGAGCAAGAAGAAACTCACAAAATCGAAAACTCATATCGAAACCAAATAGGAAAAACAGACTTATCGTCTCGATAAAAATCCAATACTCCAAAGGAGATAACAACGGTAGACTCAATCTGTTGCATGAATGTTTTGATTATATTATTCTTTTCTTTTTTAACTCCTTAAAATTTTACTGTTTCATTTTTATTCTTACTACTCCTCAAAATGACCATGCTTGTAACTCTCGCAATTATACTATGCTTCATAAAATTAATTCATTAATTGCACAATCACTCATCTGATTGATTGTTAATAAAATCTTATATAATTTTATGATCATTCTTTGCTTCCCTGCTGGTATATTTATATTTATAATCAATATTCTTTTGCGAATTCCTTATTTTATATTAAAATATTTGATATTTTTGTTTCTCATCCAAATACCAACTTATTCAAAGAATCAGAATACAAGATTGATAAATTTGAGATTCTCTACATTATTTTCTCTATTCTTATATAACTATATACTTGTACTTATTAAAACTCTTAAAATCTATAACCAATCAACAGAACAAAAGAATTACAATTGTTTCAATATAAATCAAATTTCCATCGTTTTAACAAGAAATGGTACTTGAATTACCATAACTTAATGGTTGTTTATACACTATATCAAAATTTAAAACAGTCGAAATTATATATTTAGAACCTTATCTAAAATCAAGGACAGAATTCATATCGCTGAACTATTCAAATATATAATATAGATTCTCAATTAAAACTGAATAAAATTACTAGAAGTGTGTGAATCCATAAGTAATTTTGGCAGATTAAGGAATCCTTTTAAAAATGATATTTAGATGAAATGTTCCATAAAAATCCAAGCACTTTATCATCACTCAGCTTGGACCAATTAAAAGAAAATTGATTTTGGATTCCATTCAAGAACTCAATAAAACGTAGACTTAAGCCATTCATCACTTTGAATTGCTAATCATTAGATCATTTAAATGAATGTGTAAATCATAATTAGAAAAAAATTTGAAGGAGATTAACTAGCCAATTATTATAAACAGATCTTTCCTTTGGAATGATTCAATAGTCAAATATTTTTGGCTATTAAATTAAAGAAATATTACAAATAATTAAAAATTTTCGAGCAAATACTAATTTGCTTTACTATAATTATTAAAGGACGTATAAAAAATGATTATATATTTCATGTTATAATAAGGAGAACTTTAAATAGAATTAATATAAACTCAAATGAGCTTGCATCTGAGCCTTTAGAATGATTTCAAAAAAATAGTAATTTTGAGTTTAATTTCTAAACTTAAAATTGTATAAAATTTTAAAGATATGTATTTTATATTGAATTGCCTCATTTTGTATGAAATAATAAAGTATAAATTTCATTTGTCTAATATTAATTTTTTCTTATTGATTAAATCTTAATTAATGAACAAAGTTTCGTTCAAAATTCTAATATTAAAGAATCATTAATGTTCAAATGTCTAATCCATCCTTAATAGCTAAAGTTTTCTAGTATATAAAGATTCCACATCTTTAGGGCATTAACCTCTTTCAATAATATCAGAAGCATTTGATTTGTAAAATGCGCTTTATTTATATGATAAAAATAAAAATTGTTAACAAGTAAATAATAATATCCTAAATCATTAAAATTCATATCAAATCGTTAATCAATAACAATATTTTGTACATGAATATTGATTCTACTCCATCTTTTATAATTTGTTATTAAATTTTTCCTATTGCTGAAAATATATAATTATTAATTTGAGAATCCTTTTGATACTAATACGTATTATAATAATGTCTAACTTGTGGAGATTAAAGTATAGATTTAACGATATATTATTGAAGTTGTATGATTTCTTCTTCATCTATTTCAAATTTAAAATCCTTTTCGTACTGTTGAATAAAATATATTATCAAGTTTTTAGTTTATTGTTCTACTAATATTTATAGATCTTATTCTTAATCTTGTAATTATTTGAATTTATTCTAAGCATAGGTTTCATAACTCTATCTATTGAATGAAAAATTTGACAAATTTTGAGTTATTTTTGTAATTGCATCTTACAATAATAATTCAACACAAACTTATCCATATGTATTTCCAATTTCAATAATTTATTTTATGATATTATTAACTTCACCAATCACTTTTTATCTTTCTGGTTCAATATCTGTATCATCAAGATTCAATAATTAAACAAGCTTATTCTCAATATATTTATCTTCTTTATAAAAACATATTGTGTTTTCAAGATAAAGGATGATTACTGGAATACTTGAGTTTGTTTTACATAAAGCATAAATTTGTTCTAATATCTCTTCGCATATTTATTTGTTCTTATCTTTATTTTTTTACTACTTTATTCTATTTGAACATGAATTAATGATTTAACATATGATTTCTTGAATTTAAATAGATGCTTTTTATTTTACTCCAAACACATACTTTAATGGACATGAATATCCAGTGAAATGAATTGAATAATGTAATATTTAATATATTAGACCTGGATATTAACTTTCTTCTTTAAAATACAGCCAAATTCTATTAATATCCAGATATTCATGTTCAAGTCCTTAGCTTTCTATTAATTCTACCTTTTTTAATATAGATAGAATTAAATGAAGCAATTAACCAAATTGAATCCTAACAAAGTCTATTTACTATAAATAAATGAAGGTATATATAATTACAATGTAAAATAGGAGATCACTTAATCTTATACATCTACTGTGATTTATATTGAAAGTAATCATATTATTAGGCGAATCAAATTTTCCTGATTGAAAATCATCTAAACTTAAAGAATTCATCAAGTTATCATAATTTTCAAAAGTATAAACCTCTTGTGATTAATAACAAAATTTTAACATTATAATAATATCTCTATTAAATTTTATGATAATTATATATCTTCTATCTAATAAAAATAAATAGAATTATGTAATTACTAATGTTATTGTTAAATTATCAATACTTTATATTTTCTCTATATAATTATTCTAGTTTTAAGTAAAATCTTGAGAATTAATCTTAATGTTATTCTTCCATTCTAAATTATCCTTATAGAAATAGTTTGATTTGATTATGTTAGATATATTAATCAAAAATACTCAAAATTTGCATAATCATTCGTTTGAATATGCAATATACAATTTTATTTGATTCTTTTCATGTATAATAAAGTGAATTAATTTTGTAAATGTATGATACATTATATTTGTTGTCTCCTCCAAAGTAGTATTTTAAAATTTCTTTTCATCCTTAATAATTCATCAAAATTATATAGGTTTGAACAGTATTTGATTAGACAAGAATTTATAAATATGATTTTGCCATTTTCTTTTTATTTATTTATAAAGATCTTCATTGTAAAATATTCAGAGAAGGCAATAAATTATATTTAGTAGATGCTTAAAGTTACAAAAATACCATCTTCATAGCAGAAGCACACATTATTTGATTAAATGTGTACCAAAAATATAAATACAACTCTTCAATGTAGAATGAAAAAGGAGAAAATTTTATCATATGCAACTCTGTCTTCAAAAGAGATAGGATTGCTAATTGGATCTAAATAATGCATTCTATGATTTATTTAGTTTTGAAGTGAATTCCTTTAAGTTCAAGTATCTTTGGTAGATTTTATCTGTTTATGGTATTAAATCATCACTGGAATTAAGAAAATACTAATGAAACTTTAGAAATTTTGAAAAAATCTTAACTCTCATATTTCCTTTTAGATATGAGATAAGAAGGGTGAAAAAATTGTAGATTGTAAATAATGATAACTATTTTTAAATGGGACAACCCTCACTTTGCAGTTATGATTAATAGTTTCTATAATTATTTGATCCAGATATCTCTTAAGAATTATTATTTAGTGCAAATGGTGAATAAAATTCCATCATAATTGATGGTGTATCGGTAACTGGTAATAATTTGGTGTTAAAATTATTATCTCAATAGAGTAAAATAAGTTATTTGTAAAATTAGTTTAAGTGTCATTTCGAAAATTACCTCACCATTTTTATCTGGATATTAAATATATCATCCATAATGCATTATTCAACCTGCAGTTTATTCAAACAATGATAAATCAAGAAAGTAATATACTAACTACTCCTAAGTCCTCCTTAATTTATTTATAATACGTTAATAATGTAGAATATAGAGAACGGCTATAGACTTTAGATTTTATTTATTTTTATATTTAAAGGGATGCGTTGCTCTTTTATCCATCAGAAAAATATATAATAACATCTTGTAATATCATTTTAGATGATGAAAAGTATTTCCCAAAACTAATACATTCTATATCTAAAAAGAAAAAGACATAGATATAATTAATTTAAGAAATTCTATTTAGGTATGATAATTTACAGAGTCCAAGGTTAACGGAGTAATTATAGTGTTTAGCTTTTGAATGGGTTATTATTATTTTAGTTATAATATACAAAAGAGAAATGAGATTGAGTGTAAGAATTTTTTCAAGCCAAATCTTATAATTAACAAACAAAAATGTAAAAAAATCAAATCTGGACTCCGAAAAGAGTTGGAGAATTTTTTTCTGGTATTATTATAGTCCTTTTTACACTTAGTAATTGCGCTATTTACAGATATTTAAGGTTAACTATCCTTAGATCTCAATGTTATCCGAATTTTCGGAATGTTTAAAGAAAAGAAAACTATAAAACCTTTATATATCACATCTTAATTTTATTTGATTTATATTTTGGAGGGATATAGAAACCATTAGTTTTTACTAGAAAAAAATCGTTCTTGTCTTCTTCTCAATTAGAGAGCAATAGTACCCAAATTATTTTCTGCTATGTATTTGAATTTTATTATTTCTGTCAATAATTATATTAGATAAAGACCCAATAATAGATCTAACTAAATTTATTAAATATCTGTTTGACATTATTGGAAAATTTTAAATACTGAGAGATTCATTTTGTTAACAAATTTCATTGCAAATATTAATTTAAAACCATGTATGTATAATTTAACATTTTAATAGAAATAACTTAATATTAATTAAATAAAGAAAGGAAAATGAATGGAATGGCATATAAAATTTTTCAATACTATTCTTATAAGGACTTAAAATCATTGTAAGATATTCTGAAAATTGATTCGATTGGATTTGTAAATATTGATGAAGATGAATAAATTATTGAATATGAAATCGATCGATCCAAATGTTTAAGATTAAGCGATCTCATTTTAATGATTGTATAATTTATTTATTAAGCCTTATTAGAACCAAGGGTTTTTTCAAATTTATTTAGGACAACTATTAGGCGTATTTCTTGATCTGTTAAGAAAAGTGATATCATTAAAAAATTAACACAACATTGATCATTAATATCTTGATGACAATAGAATTTGGTTGGTATTCTAAAATCCTAATAAATGTATAAATTTTGATTACTAAAAAATTGAATACAAAATTGTATTTACAGGATATCAATGTTAACTATACGAGGAAAGTTCAGAAATAAAAATACCTGCAGAATAGAAAGTATAAAGGATTATTAAGGATATATTAATTAATTTCAAGAATAAAAATACTTTTATTAATTCTTCTGAAAAAGATAAAATCATTAAATTCATTTATGATCCAATCATTTAAGAATGTGATAAAATGAATATTTAAAACACTCTAAATTTGATTCTAGAAATTTTTTATAAATTTAAGTTCAACAGTGAAGAATAGACTATTGCAATAGATCAAACCAAAATTAAAATTGACAAAACAAATTTATATTTAGTACAAAATAGTTTTAAGGATTTCATTGAAAATTTAAAAGGAGAGAGTTCATTTATTTTAGAAACTTTCCTATTTTTTCAGTTAAAATCATTTACAAATATGCTTGATAGAAGGGGTAGTGAATTTTACAAAGTTGGTAAAAAGGAAAATTGAAAAAGGATTGTAGATGATGAAATAATTCTATGAGAAATATTAATGCTCCTTTGAGAAGAATATATAAAGTATTATTTAAACATAATTTGAAAATATTTTAAAGTAATAATTGGAAAATTATAAATTTGAGATTTCTGAAGAGGAAAAATTAGAATTAATTACAAGCATATCAAATAGAATTTTGAATATGAAATTGAATAAATACTTTTATAATTCACCACATTATTTTATCAAAGCAGATACAAAATAAATTGTAGAATATCAAACTAATTTACTTTCTAAATTATCATAAAGTATAATTTAAGAAGAAGTAGAACTATAAATCGATTTTAAAAATTATGAACTAATGTAATAAATAATTTGATATTTAAAATTTTTTTCACCTACCTTCATTTTGTAATCTTGAAGTATTTATTCTAATTTTTTGTTTTAAGTAATTTATTTTCGAATCTGTAACTCCAAAATTTTCTTAATTTATCATAATGTCACTTAAACAATACAAAATTGGAAATTAAATTTGAATATAAATCAATAGAAAAGTTATTATATTGGGTTTAGATTTGATCTAGTTCTATTTAACTAAATAATTAATTATTGTAGAAATCTAAATAAGTTAGTAATGCAACTTGTAAATCTATTCATTAATTGCAAATACCCTTAATATCCTTGAAAAATAATCAACCTAAATTATCATTGTAGCTACTGATATCGATTAATGAATATAGTCTCATAGGTTTCCTTGTTTAATGAGTGGGACTGTATTTGTAGTGCTTTTGTAAACCTTAGGTTGCATTTGTTAATTTGAATTAACCCTAGGTTCGTATTATTTAAAAGATAAATAACAATTTAATACAAGCAAAATACTTGATATAACCACCCACAAGATTTAAGATAATATTTGGTATTTTAAGAGAGAAATAGATGTTATTCACAACTTGAATATTGATAGAGATTTTCTAATGAAGTACTAATTAAATTGAAAAATAACTTTAATAAACTATAAACTTTAAAAAAATTATTACAGTGACAATTCCTTATAGTAAAATATTAATTAAGGGTATTCCTAATTAGCAGGCAGTAAATCGAAAGTGAAATTAATGAAATTGTTCTCATTTGCACGAATAATTTAATTTTTGACATAGCATAAATAATTTGATTTGATAAAATGAATGTAAAAAAAATCTTATGAAAATTAAATCTTTAATTGAAGAAATATAAAACATTGTAAAAATAAATAATTTTCAAATCAATTCATTAATCAACTATAATATTTTTAAATCAATTAATAGTTCCACTTCTTCTTTAATTATACTTTCTGATAATGTAGAAAATAAATTAATTTGATATTCTAAAATTTATTTTGTATCTGCTTTTATAAAATAATGTGGTGAATTATAAACGTATTTATTCAATTTCATATTCAAAATTCTATTTGATATGCTTGTAATTAATTCTAATTTTTCCTCTTCAGAAATCTCAAATTTATAATTTTCCAATTATTACTTTAAAATATTTTCAAATTATGTTTAAATAATACTTTATATATTCTTCTCAAAGGAGCATTAATATTTCTCATAGAATTATTTCATCATCTACAATCCTTTTTCAATTTCCTTTTTACCAGCTTTAAGAAATCCACTAACCTTTCTATCAAGCATATTTGTAAATGATTTTAACTGAAAAAATAGGAAAGTTTCTAAAATAAATGAACTCTCTCCTTTTAAATTTTCAATGAAATCCTTAAAACTATTTTGTACGAAATATAAATTTGTTTTGTCAATTTTAATTTTGGCTTGATCTATTGCAATAGTCTATTCTTCACTGTTGAACTTAAATTTATTTAAAATCTCTAGAATTAAATTTAGAGTGTTTTAAATATTCATTTTATCACATTCTTAAATGATTGGATCATAAATGAATTTAATGATTTTATCTTTTTCAGAAGAATTAATAAAAGTATTTTTATTCTTGAAATTAATTAATATATCCTTAATAATCCTTTATACTTTCTATTCTGCAGGTATTTTTATTTCTGAACTTTCCTCGTATAGTTAACATTGATATCCTGTAAATACAATTTTGTATTCAATTTTTTAGTAATCAAAATTTATACATTTATTTGAGTCTTGGAATACCAACCAAATTCTATTTTCATCAAGATATTAATGATCAATGCTATGTTAATTTTTTAATGATATCACTTTTCTTAACAGATCAAGAAATAAGCCTAATAGTTGTCCTAAATAAATTTCAAAAAACCCTTGGTTCTAATAAGGCTTAATAAATAAATTATACAATCATTAAAATGAGATCGCTTAATTTTAAACATTTGGATCGATCAATTTCATATTCAATAATTTATTCATCTTCATCAATATTTACAAATCCAATTGAATCAATTTTCAGAATATCTTACAATGATTTTAAGTCCTTATAAGAATAGTATTGAAAAGTTTTATATGCCATTCCATTCATTTTCCTTTCTTTATTTAATTAATATTAAGTTATTTCTATTAAAAATAGTTTTCATTATAAATTACAATTAATTAAAATAAATTTCTAATATTTCTATTTATAATTTCATAGATGTAAATTATTTATCATTGGACTAGCAGAACAATGGCAAATATCAAAAAAGACCAGATGAGACTATTACTGCTTTCACATGACATTTATCCAATACTTCCACAATCTGGCTTATTATATGCTTTAGCTTCTTCAGGGGTTGGGCATGAAGAATTGGCATCCTTCTTTATGCATTCTAATGTTGTTGAACCAACAGCTTTGGCAGAAGAAACCTCAGCACCATCAGTTGAAGTTGTAGTAGCATCTTCTAAAAATCTGAATCTACGGGTTGAATTTGGATCTTCAAGTTTACCATTGACTGAGAATTCAACATTATTAGCGAGGATATCAACATTTAGAGTATAAATAGTTTATCCAGGTTATTTTTGCTACGAAGTTGGCTTCAATTTTTTATTAACTCCATCTCCTGTTATAGTAACATCAGCATCTCCAACTTTCCATTTCTCAAATCCGGATTATTTGACTCTTTAAACAACATAGAAATTTTAACCAGCATAAACTTATGGCTATTCAACAAGAGTTGAACAGGTTTAGTCACTACAAAATCCTACTTCAGTTTCTGCTCTAGAAACACAATTATCTTCAGTTGCACAAGCAGGAGTATCATCTTACGCTTCAGATGTGGCTTGGGCTGTTAAGACACTTCCATTTAAGTCAACTGCTACAAAGAATGTGAAGAAAAATTAAACTAATTTCTTCTCCTAGATTGTTAGTTTGACTGAATAGTAACCAGTATAAACAATCTTATCGGATTATTCATCTTTGAATAACTTGTTATCAATATCTGCATTCAAGATTGTAAATTCCCAAATTCTTAATTTTTTATCATCATCATAACTGCTTGTAACTGTTGAATCATCTAATGTTTCACTTAAGAAACTTGGTCTATATCTGTAAATTTATCTATCTATGCAGGCATTGGCATTTCCGTCTGATTTAACAAGTGGTTTGTCTTTGTTATCAGGGAATGCCAATTAAACAACAACATCTTTATTATCATTGAAGTCAGCTTTCCCATCGAATTTCATTGGAAGCATCCTCTTTCCACCCTCCTATTTGCTTTGAACTTTATCCAAGTTTTCACAGGTTTAAGCAATGCATCTGTCTTTGAACACTATTTCGTTATCAGCACAAGTCACTTCAACTTCAACACATTGTTGTTACTATTCTGCATCTTGAGTCCATTATCCTTTTGATTAAGGAGGACCTTAAGGTTTTTATCCTTAGCCTTGTCCCTAACCTTAGCCTTGTCCTTGACCTTAGCCTTGTCCTTGACCTTGTCCTTAGCCTTGTCCTTGACCTTGTCCTTATCCTTGTCCCATTTATCCTTATCCTTGTCCCATTTATCCTTATCCTTAGCCCATTTATCCTTATCCTTGTCCCATTTATCCTTATCCTTAGCCCATTTATCCTTATCCTTGTCCCATTTATCCTTATCCTTAGCCCATTTATCCTTATCCTTGTCCCATTTATCCTTATCCTTAGCCCATTTATCCTTATCCTTGTCCCATTTATCCTTATCCTTAGCCCATTTATCCTTAACCCTATCCTGTTTATCCTTATCCAAATTGTCCTTGTCCTTATCCCATTTATCCTTATTATTAACCAGTTTATCCCATTTATCCTTATTGTTAACCTGCTTATCCTATTTATCCTTATTATTGTCCAGGAGATTATCCTCCTTACTATTAAGAACCAGTTGGTTTTTAAATTCCCCCTTGTTATTAGGCGCCTCCTGGTTACTAAACTCCACCTTATTATTAAGGTCCCCCTGACTATTAAGTACTACCTTATTATGTGGTTCCACCTGGCTATTAAGTACTGCCTGCCTATTAAGTGCTTCCTGGCTATTATGCTCCTCCTGGATTTTAAAATCCACCCTATTGTTAGCCTCCTCCTGGTTATTAGGTTCCTCCAGGTTATTAAAATCCACCTTGTTATTAAGAACCTCCTGGTTATTAAGCTCCCCCTGGTTATTAAAATCCGCCTGGTTGTTAGGTTCCTCCAGGAAATTATCCTGCAGGTTATTATTAGTTTGTTTATTAAACTTATTAACCAGGAATCTGATTCCCAGGCAAAGTTTATTAACTAGGTTACTATTATTATCCTTATTACTGTTGTCCCTATTATTGTTGTCCTTATTATTATCCCTATTGTGCTTGTGTTGGTTAACATTTCTTCGCCTTCCCTCCAGTCTATGGACCACCTTATTGTCCACCTTATTATCCACCTTATTATCCACCTTATTATCCGCCTTATTGTCCACCTTATTGCATACCTCCTTGTGGTATTCCACCTGATTGTTATCCTCCTGGCTATTGACCACCTAAAAATATTATATATTATTAGTTACCAGCAGTATTTTATTATCCTTGTGAACCAGTCGGGGCACCTTATGTTGGGCCGGAGCTTCCAGAGACAGCTAAAATGCAGTAGATTTAAAGATCTTACGTTATCCAGGCTAAGAGGCACCTTAAGATAGTTGGGTGAACACTGAAGAGATGATGCAAAAAAGAAGTAAAATTTTTACGATCCTCATTTAAAGTAAATAAATTATGTATTTTTTATTCCTAATTAATAGGTTATATACTTGTAAATATTCAATTTATTTATTGGAATGTAATTATAAAAAATCTAATCCAAAGATACAATTGTTGTATTTTAATTAAAGGTAATAGCAGCTTTATGCCGTTATAGATACGAAGAATTAGTAATAAAAAGAATAGTCAAAAATAGAAAACAATATTTTATATGACTTTTCATTTCAGTTAGATGATGGACAATTATGACCCCATAAAAAAATTTCACTAGTAAAAAATTTAATAGGCTTCAGTTAAAAGAGCTAAAAATTTGATATTGGGTTGAAGCCAAATGTATAATGTGAAGTAATTGTTTTCCTTTTAAAAAATAATTTTAAATTATGCTAAATAAAATTGAGAAAAAAGTTGTGAGTAAAAAATAGATTTCATAACCCAGTCAGTATGTTAATTCAATTATTTCGTATCTAATAGAATTAATTAGAAGATCAATGATAAAAATGAAAAGATTTTTGTTAGTCAACACATATCATAATCAATTGATTAAATGAGTTTTATATTTGATTTCAATGATATGTCAATCACTTTTAGGAGAGTCATGTCTCTGACGTTTTTTTCATCAATATTTATAGCGTTTCATATTTGATTTCTATTCTTAATTGCTTGATTTTTAATTTTCTTATTCTTATTTTTCGATTATTGTAGATACATAATCCGACTTAGTTCTGTAGTTGATGGCATAGAGTTATAGCATTTACTAATTTTAAATATTATTCCTTTTCCTCAAGTACATACATAAAAGAGTGGTCCTATTCAGATTTCTTTGGAGGTTATTTTCTTTCATTCTTGAAATTTTATCCTTAATTTTTCAAAAGTTAACTTAATCCCTTTTAAACTACGACACTATTAATAAAGATTCTAAATTAAATTTGAAAATACTTTCACAAATTAAATATATCAGCCCTTCTCAATTCCTGAATGATTTTATTTGGGGCTATGCCTTCAGAAAAGTGTTGTTTAATTAATAATTTGTAAAATATAGAATTTTATTAAATCTCACGCCTTGTCTGCATAGTTTTTCAAGTGTAATTAAATAACATGACACCATTTGAACAATTTGGATCATTAGAAAATCAATTCGCCAAAACCCTTATACTAGTTTAATTATTAAAAAAGGTGGTCAACAAGAGATTCTTCAAAGTTAAATTAAGGACAAGAATTTAACACTCTTGATATCATTACATATTTTTAAAAAACTTAAAATTTGTATTGATACTACATTCTAAAAGCAAATACAATTAAGTATTTCCAAGTTTTCCTGCGTATGGATAAGGTTCCTTGCTAAAGTAAATTAGCCTTTCTCATGTATTTCTCTTTTATATTCAAACATGCCATAGACAAAAAATATGGCAAAACTTCCAATTAGAAATGACTGATAAATTCCTCATTGTATATTTCCATACAATCCTCGCCAAACTAACAGGTATAGGGTAAAATCGAGTTACTCTAGCAGCTTGAAGCATCATTATTGGATCTGTTTGGGGATCTTTGAGAAAAGAAGAATGAGAATATTCTTTAAAACTGAAAAATCTCTCTATGAAAGTTATTGTCTAATTTCTTAAGTTTTACCGTAATTACAAAAGCGATGAGTCATCTTTAATAAATAATACAAACTGTCATTATTATAAAATGTAATAAATGAATAAAATTGTATATTTCCATTCTAGAATTCTTTATATTCTGGAGTATTACTATTCTGAGTCAAGAATAATAATAAAATTTACTTGTTTTTAATCAAGTTTTAATATTTTTTGTGATGTCATTTAATTTATGATAGGATATCTTTAGATAAGAATTGAATTAGGGCTCGATTAAATAATTAAAGTAAGAATAATAAATTCATGAATAACGAGCTTTTGCAATTGTAATTGATTTTATTATCTTCTTCTGTGATCACTCTATTTTATATTTACGACCGAGAATTGAATAAACAAAAGATTTCAATCCTGTTCTCTATTTGCAATATCAGCATCTTTATGATTGAGACCAGGATCATTGGAAATTCTTAGTGTAATTATAATCTACAACAATTATTAGATTTTACAATAGCAGCAGCGTTCTTTCTGATATTTAAATATTATATCAAGAAGCAAGACGACAGCCACATCCCCCAGATAAATATTTTGAATTCATAAGTTCAAAACAACACAGGAAAATAGGATCAAGAAATGGAACAATACCCTCAATAACTACCAGCCATTCAATCAATATATGAGTGTAACTAGAACATCACACCCAAGCAGATTCCGAATTCTAATGAAATCAATATTGGACGCTAAGTTACTACCGAGAGGAGTAAATAACCTATTAAACAGGAGTCTCTAATGGGTTTCTTGGGGGACAAAAGATAGTCCTATGCCAAGAACAGCATAAGCGGATTTCCTTAGAGACAATAGACCAACCAGCTAAACCAAGGTAAGAATATAAAAATCTATAAAGTGAACTTCAATGTGATTAAGTTTCAAGATGATTGTGGAGAGATCAAATTCGGTCTTCTCAAGACCTTGAAATCAATTAATTTTGATTAGCTAGGCAAGGAGATTGAAATCATTTATTAAAATGACAAAACCTTGACGAGATTATTATCGAATATTGAAAAAAAAAGTGGGCCTAGAATGCAGATTCTTTATGAAAGTTAATAAGCACCAAATCCTGTCATTAATGAGAATTTAAGAGGTGGTATATAATTTGATTATAGTAATAATAATGACGCAATTTAAATTGATGAATAAAAGAAGGTAACATGGAAGAAGATTTTTTAAGTATTAACCTGTTAGATGATTTTAACTTGTAATTTGCTAATTCTAGAATAATGGCAAATAAGATAAACTGCATTATTTGCTTTCATTGGTTTAAGATATATATTTGTCTTCTCAAAATTAAAAATAAAGTAATTAGAATTCTCCTTTGAATTCAGGCAGATTTTAATATGGAGTTCCCTAGTAGTTTTACCTTTGGTTACTTTATTTTTTTTAAACTTCATAAACCAGAATATCGCAACTTAAATAACTTCCGTTGCCCAGTTGATCTCAATCATGATTACACTGAAATATTGCAATTCATTATAAGAGTAATTAATATCATTATATTATTTAGACATTTGTATTCAGTATCTTTTTACATACTGTTGTTGGCCACAATTCTTTGTTTTATTTGAAGCGTTACCATTTTATGATATAATTATTTAAGTTTTATTAAAAATTTATTTTATTTTATAATTAAATCTCTTTAGATATTTATAATTTTATAAAATGAATTTGCAAATATTTTCTTCTATTTTGATCATGAAGAACCAAACTATTCAGTCTCAAAGTTAACCCTAGACTCTTAAAACAATCAAGCAAATATAGTATACCTTATTGTGCATTTTTATTCATAAATTAATTATGTTGAAAGTCAAAGATTAGATTTCAAGAAATATTTAAAGGTTGATGTTAATTTAGAATATAGGGTATTATAAATAGCTTCTGGGCTTGCCTCCTATAGATAATTAAATTTCCAAATGGCCTTCTAAATAGGAGATCTATAAAAAGTATCATGGTATACTTTCGAGAGAATTATTAAATATTATTGAATTGAAAAAGTAAGGTGCTTGTTTGCTTGTGAATTTGAGTTTAATTATGTATAAGTTCCACAAAAACCTTAATTAAATCTGTCATTCTGAGTTGTGTGAAGATGCTAGGATGAAAAACATTTTCATTGTTAACTACACTAAGGAATTGTGCCTGAAGATATTTGATATACCCTAAATATGAATAAATATGTCAGGTAATAACTATTTATATAAGGATATTTAACCTTAAGCTCTCCTATAATAGACATTCAGCATTTTAAATTGATTGAAACTTTGATTAAATATTTCCAAGTGGTCTTCAATCTAATTGGTGTGATGTAAAGTTAAGATTGACCTTGTTAATTAACCTTATAATATTTTATGTTGAAAATCATTTTAATCAATTGTTTAAATTTGTATTTAAATCCAGAATGTTTGATAAATCAAAGAAAATCCTAAATAGTTTGGGTAATTAAACCATAGACACTTGCGACATATATGGATAATTACCAAATTTTAGAGTGCTTGAAAAAGCGAGATATACTACTTTAGTTGGATGTTGTATGACCTTCCTTATAGGGTCAGCTACCTTGATTTATTTAATAACTGAATTAATTACATTAATTGATCAAGCAGAGCCAAGTGTTGTGTAATCGGAGAAGCAAATATTTAACTCAACAGTATTAGTTTTTGTTATAAAGTAATTTCCACTGTATAACGATAACTTTACATTAGCGATAACCATAGCAAATCAAAATTCGGAGCCAATTGAAGGAAACTTGAAGTATTACAATATCACTGTGAATTAATGTGTGAGGATGAGAAATGTTAATTATAAAACAGGGAGTGTCAATGTTACATTGAAGTATGAGTTGCTTAAAACTAGTTGTACAAGTCTTCCAATAGCACCATGTAAAAAGGAAGATTTCAATAATGAATTGCAACGCGACTTCTTTGAGAATACAAGATTAGGCGTAGTTTAGTGTTTAGATCGAGAATATTTATAAAGAAACCCGCCAGTATATTTGCTTTCATTAGATTTTAGGTTTTACAGGGACAAATATCTGGATCTTTGTACTAGTACTTGGTAATTCAATTAAGTGTTTGCAAAAATAGCACAGAATATTAAGGTTGTGCACCCAAAGAAGAAATATATAAAGTTTTATCAGCAGGTCATTATTCTGTATATGCCAGTGATTATTTGATGCAATTGAATAATCCAGGCCAACCTTATTCCCAATTAATTAATTTGGATATTAACAGCTTTTCAATCACCACCTCTAAAATGTTGTAGTGGACTTATAGAATAGTGGAAACTCACACAGATGATGGTTTGCTTCTCTCAACGGATAGGGTAGACTTAAATCTGGTTAAACAAGATAGGAGAGAATATTCAGAGTTGTACAATGACAATTATTTAGTGTATCATTATATTCAACTGGATTATAAGAAGATCATATATCGTAGGACCTATATCAAATTACAGACTATATTAAGTAAAATCGGCGGTATTTGGTAATTCTTTGTGATACTAACCGCCATAATCTTGAATCCTTTGATCAACAATCTGATGACAATCTCAATTGCTAACGAGTTATATCGATTTCCAAAGACTCAAAATTCTAAACATTCACATCAAAAAATCAATTTAAACAATCAAACAAAGGACGATCCTATCTTTGATGACCCATTATCTATGATAGGATAGGATCAGCTGCCTAAGAAAGAGGAGAGACTATCTAAAAATCTATATGAATCTTTCTTCATTTTACTTGGATGCAATAAAAAGAAAGGAGAAATGTTTACAAAAGTGAAACAGGAAATCTTGAGACAATTGGATATTGTCAAGATAATAGAGAAATTACATTAGATAGACATGCTTAGATTAGTACTCCTAAATGAAGAATAAAATAATTTATTTGATTTACTTCCTAAACCTCTACTGCAAATTGGATAAGAAAATCCTGACAATTTAGCTGATGAATTCTTCTAAGAGATGGAATTACAAAAGAGTTTTAGAATGATTAAAAATAAAAAACTTCAGACTAAACTTAAAGATTATTACTCTTCATTCTCCTCCTTACAACAAGATAGACACAAAAGCATAATAGATGATAAATTATTGCATATGATCGACAAGAACATAGTGCAGTTTTTTGAGTAGATCCAAAGCTCCCAGTAGCGCAATCTTAATCTAAGTCCAGTTGATCCTCTATTCAGATCCAAGAACGAAGAGTCCATAATGGAACCTTAAATTCAAAAACCCAAGTGATATATTTAAATGTTATCTATTCAAATGACAATTAGGTCAACTAAACCTAAAGAAAATCTCTTTCTTTCTATACTTTAGTCGAACGATTGGCCCATCATAACTTGAATCCAAATAATTTCACACCAACTTAATGCCCCTATTATTCCAAGGAATCCATAGGATATAGAGCTGAAATCTTACTCATATTGACGATTTTACTTACAATGATCATTAATTTTTGGTTTTAATTAAAATTTAGAGCAGAATAATTTTTGAAATATTTTGAGAATTAAGTTTTTAGAGAATATTATTTTATTTTATTAATAATATCATGTATGATAAATAATTGTCTGAAATAAACTAAAATTGGAGGATTTCTAATAATATTATTAATTATTAATTGGAATCGTCAACATACGCATTCAGAATGAATCCATTATTATTCTACCTATAATTTAATAATAATATATAAAAGATTGAAAAATTGACATAATATTATTACTATAATTATGTAAAAATAATGCCGTATATGTAACAAGAAACATAAGTTAAACTTGAAAGGGATCTTATCATACCCTAAGCACTTGTTATTTGGAACGATACCTAATTATTTTCGGAGAGTGACTTAAAAATTGAATGAAAAATAAACTTAGCAGGTTAGCTTATCAGATACTCACATTTGCTACATAATAAACTAGGACATATGTGGCGAATGTTGGACATTCATGTATTAAGGATTTTAATGTCAAAAATGCAACACCTATAACTATCATTGCACATAAGAGATAAAAATATGTTTCCTATGCAATGTTGTTTATTGTTAGAACTGCTTTAGAAGAGTTGATTTATTTTCATAGAATGGACTATGCACGTTTTGCTAATTCCATTAGTCATAAAGTGCTAATTCAATGCGATAGTTGTTATCGTTGTTTTTTGCTTTTATGTTTCCTTGCCTAGCCTTCAAGTATCTAGTAAGCAAATTAGTTAAAACATTTGAAACTATTTAGTATACACAATCTTAGAAAATAATTTGTGTGTCATCATTTGTGATCATGTTTCCTTTAATCTACTGCATATGTTTAATCGGATTCGCTATTATGCTAATTGCTAAGGTTATTAAATCAATAATACTACTTTTGAAAAAAAATTATATATAGAAAAGAGTTGCGGAATGATATATGGTATATAAATTTATTATTAATTGTTTTGCTTGTGTAATTAAATCTATCGCAATTATTATCATTATTATTTATTGATTGACGTATTAATGTATTATAAAATCTTTAATATTTGGATGCAAAAAAAAATTAAGTAGATTAATTTTTGATTAATTGACAAATTGACAAAATTTATTTTTAATAATAACACCATATTTAATTATGTTTTAAGGATATAATTGTGGTTTATTATAACGTATAGTTAGTCTCATTCATTTAGGATAAATTTAACTTTTGATAATAAATCTAACGACATTAATTTTATTCAAAAAAGAAGTGGATTTATTGATTATAGAATTATATAGATGAAAGAGAAATTTCATTAATTTAAGGATCTGTATTAGATGAATTTTGAAATTAAATTAAATATACTCCATTTTAAATTGAAAATTTGAGTATTTCATTTAAAAAAGGAGAGAATGTCTAAAAAGTTATAATAGCTAAGCAATTGGATCTTGTTTGATATTGATATCCAGTTAAGCAAGTACGAATCTATACTAAAAATCATTTAATATATTATAAATTCAATTTCCTTATTTAAGGTTGGAGAGTTAAATTAATAATTTAGAGCTTTCTTCTTGCTTGAATGAATTTTATGAGATGGCAATTGCTCATTATTTAATGTATTGAGTTTTTGAGAGATAATTATTATAATTTATTATTAAATATTTAATTTTATGTCTGGCAAGGAAGACGAATATGAGAAGTTGCTGTCTGAGTAAAATCTGAAGGATAGATTGGAGGCTCCATAAACGGAGACTGCGAGATAAAGGAAATGGCGAATAGTGAAAAGAAAGTTTGCAGAAGTTCAAGTGTATGCAAAGTAAGGTTTCATAATGGGATCACTGGTTGGAGGAGGGTTCGGATTAGTTACTGGATTGTGGGCAGCAGTTTAATACAAAAAATTATCGATGATTCCAATATCAGTAATAGTGAGTGGGGGAAGTTTTGGTTTTATCATGGCTTGTGGTAGTATGATTCGAAGTGACGGGCTTGTGGCTGGTGAATACTAGTAGCATTTCAGACTGAATGATTAGGAAGTGCCAATACAGTAGTTCTGGTTGAATAGAAGGTTTGAATGAATTATGATAAATTGTTTTATTCAATTTGATCATTTGAAGACTGTTATTAATAATAAGGAATTATTATTTTCCAATTTCTCCGTGATGGTATATCTAATTTCTTGGCGATATTATTACATTGACCTAAAATTTTGACAATAGGAGGTGGCAAACTAATTTACGGTTGCTTGGGAATAGGTAGTCGCAAAGAGAGGACAAGGACAAGATGTTGAGATTCTATATAATTAAGAAAATTTCTATATTATTTTAAATGCAGTACAATGAATAGATCATGTCAGCAAAAGTTTCTGATGATTGATTTGATTCCTGTAAAGATCAGTTAGAGGATTGCGTAGGGGAATAGAAGAGGAAACAGCAAAATGAAGAGGAGGAGAGCAGTACAAAATCTATTCTTACAAAAATCATATTGGTGGATTGGGTCGAAGAATTTGGTCACCAAGTAATTGAAGGCTAGGTAGGGCAAAAGCAATCCAACAAATAGGATCATTACGATGTAGGCTATTCTGTAGTAGAGAAATTCCTATTTCTAACAAGAGTAACAAATGCCTTTGGAGGTTGAAAAGAGGTCAAGTAGAGATCCACAGTATAAACAGAGATTGGATTGACAGAAATTGCAATGCTTTATTGGTCCATTCTATACGAAGTTATAGACTTGGCATTTCTAACAAGTGAAACCTTATTGAATGAGTTGCCAACATAATTCGCAAATGTGTTTTTCGTTGTGAAACAGGATGAAGTGATCGATGAGTATGAGTTAGTGGTTGTGCAGTGTAATCAATTTCAACACTATTTGTTGGATATAAAAATTTTTGTATTGAGTCTTCAATTCTATAGGAAACAAGAATAGCGCCTATTTTAAGGTTCCAAGTGAGATTCCACATAAAGAACAGCAATGTTACATGCTTAATATTATTAAAAATATAATTGCTTAAATGTTTATGTGATTTAATCACCTTTTTAATAGTCTTTTCTATAAAAGTTTCTCGTCCTTCGGTATTCTGCCAAACTTGTCTTGGACCTACCAATCAAAAATCACTCCCGGGTTAGAGAGGAATTGCAAAGCGGCATCGTTGCCAACCGACACAGCCAAATGAGCAACAGTTCTGTTGTCCTCTGTTCTGTATTGGGTGAAATCTCTTTCACCAGCTTCGTAAAAGAGATTGAGCATCTCCTCCTTGCCATTCGCAACATCCTGCATCAAGAGTTGGGTTAACTCTTTAATTGGAGCAATCAATTTGCCTTGGAATCTCAAGAGCAACTAGATCATCTGCGTATTCTTGGCCATTACGGCTTCGTACATGGGACTATGTTTCCATCTATCTACATTGTTAACAATCTATGAGCATTTCCTCAAAATGAGTTCAGCAATCTCCAACGATCCTTCCCTTGCAGCCACATGTAATATGCTTCTCTTGTCATAGTCTTAAGCTTTATAATTGATTTCCTATTTTTAATATAGACCTTACAATCTTTGACAATTTCATCGAAGACAGTTTCCTCTTCTGAACACAAATCTGACACAAGATATTTGGAAACACTAGATCTTTATTCAAATCTATCTTAGAGTGTTACTGTTTGATGGCTGATGACAAGGCCATCAAAAAGGGTTCAGTCTCAGCCGCACCGCCAGACTCGGTCAACTCCCCTCTGATATCCCTTTGGAATTCCTCCTCTATCTCATCAACGTCGTCAGTCTGGCCTAATAGATACCCCAGTTTGGTAAAGGCTGCTTATGATGTCATGTCTCCTCCGCTTATACTAAAGATGAATGAGATGAATATGATACACTCCCATGTTCTCAAATATGATGCCTGTCTCATAGAGCATTTCGACTTAGGATGTATGACATTGGGAGATGTTGACTATGACTACTCCTCTTTTGGCTGCCTGAGCGATTTCATTACAAAACTTCTCCTCTGTTTACATATTGCCTGCTCCATATGTCTCTATCACGACTCCTTTCAACTTTTCGTTCTTGAATATCTCATTTAGAGTGACATGATTTAATAAGGGATTCAGACGTATCAAACTGATATTCGTGCAGAATTTCTTACTCACTTAGAGATTCTCTTCGTTGGGATTCTTTAGGATGATATCCCATTTAATGCTAATGTTCACTCCGAAATATCCTAGAGGAGTGAATTTGGGAGAATCAAATGAATCCAAAGAGGAAGAATTCACTTTCTAAGCTCTATTCCCTCTCAACAATTTATCCTAAAAACATATTAATACTTCTGGGATGGTGAAATGTCCAGCTATGGTCAGGGCATTCAGAAAATTAGTAAACCCATCATTTCTCGGTTGTGATAAAGGAACTTGACTGCCTGTCAATATCACTGTTTTGGATAGGTTTTGGAACATGAAGGATAAGGCACTTGCAGTGTATGCCATTGTGTCTGTTCCATGCAGAATGATGAAGCTGTCATATTGTTTATAGGCTGTTTCGATCCTCTCTGCTATGGTTACCCAATCATCTGAATTCATGTTCGAAGAGTCAAGCAACTTCTCCAATTCCTCCACTTTAAACCATATCCTTCGGTTAAAGGCGGTTATAGGAGTAATTAGAAAATCGTCAGTAGCCTTGAAGTAGGTGTAATCCATGTCACAAGAGAACGGGTTGTTTTAAAGGAAGTTTTTTAGAGCACCCGTTTTTGTGACATATCCTGTTTAAGATGGAAACATTGATATGGTTCCACCGGTATTCAAAATCAGCACCTTTCGAGGCTAGTCACTCAATTTCTCCTTGATGATATCATTATGGTTCTGCATATCAATCACCAAATGCGATTTTATTTTGGTCACATTTTGTGGATCGTCGTCGACATACATTTTATAATAATTTATTAATATCGAGATAAACAAAAATAATCATGAACTATATACTTCTATATCAATTAGGTCTTATTTGGATAGGACTTTAGTTAATTTGATTTCTTGATGTTGTCTCGCACTACTTGCCAGAGTGTTATGAGTTTTCTTAATATGACAACCATTCAAACTATTAGGAGATCGTTTTGTCAATTGATCCTTCTTAGATCCTTTAAGAGAAACGCAATCTATCTCGTCTTCTTCTTCTTCATTCTACGAATCTAATTGAGCCATACGATTTTTGTGAACTGGAGCATTGGTTCTCTTCCTTTTGTTCTTAGAATCTCTGGCTTATTTGGATAGTTTTTCTAGTTCAACAAGAGAATTGAAACTATACTGAATCGTAGTTTCTACCATCTTTAACAATCGTTGGTTCAATGAATTTTCTTAGTTTACTCTATTGTTGAATGAGTGTTCGTGATTCTCATGATTTTTGCCATGATGTTCCATATCTTCATTGTTCTCATGATGATCATGATGATCCTGATGGTAATTCTATTAGTGTTCAAGTTCTTCATTGTTCTCATGAACATCTAGAGCCAAACTTTCGTATGCTTTGTATAATGTCTTGAATTTTCTTTCTGTATTATAAATCTGTCTGCCTCCCAATAGACTCTTTGAACTGCTCTTGAATTTCAACATATCGTTCTTTTTGTTTGCCAAATCGTTATTTGATACTTTGTCTTTTTACACTTCCTTCAGATTTTCAGAGATACACACAACTGGTTTAGGCAAGTAATTAAATACTTTCCTTTGAGTCTTATTGAGAAAGATGTGTTTGAACTTCTCGATTTCCTATAGTTTGCTTATAACAACTAAGATGTCCATATCTGTCAAGATCATTTTCCTTGACTTTTCAAATATCTTAGCTTAATAATTGACTGTGCTATTCTTCTTGAATAAATCACACATTTATTTCACAATAAAAAGCACTCCAAAAGACAGTTTCTTTTTGCTCTCCAAAATCAACTTAATAAATTAATCCAAGAACTTCTCTTTATCCTTATCTAAATTGGGCTGGTGTTGATTCTCATGAGATTAATCAACTGATTTCTCTGATTTTAAGTTGCCGTAATGAGCATCGCTGCTTATGACTTACACTT
Source organism: Paramecium tetraurelia (assembly GCF_000165425.1). Lineage (NCBI taxonomy): Eukaryota > Ciliophora > Oligohymenophorea > Peniculida > Parameciidae > Paramecium > Paramecium tetraurelia. The sequence continues at coordinate 40,254 of NW_001798968.1, forward strand.
TGTTTGTATGCACACTTACATTGTCTGATTCATTAGGTTGAGTTGAGCTGATCGGAAACTTTAATGCAGTTGCAACCCTTGTCATATGAATTACTCTATGAGCACTATGTTTAAATTTTTGAACTACATCATCAACAGACTTCATAGAGTCTATTATCTTAGTAACCAGAGATTGAAAAGAGAAGACTAATTCTCCCTTTTTTTTCTCTGGCATATCAAATTAGTACAATGCATTAGCCATTTTAATTTACAAACCAGTCTAATTGTAACGAAGTATAAAATAACCCAGTACAGTGGCTAAGAACTTAGTTATGCCACCAACATAGGAAATGAGTTCGTCTATGCGATAGTATTGCTTGGAGTGATGTGTTTCGGATTGCGAAAGACGTAAGTAAAAGGATGCGACCTGAGTAAAATTGGAGGTATAAACTTATTGTTGTGCCAATTTATTTTCCACTATGGAAAACACTTGCTGGTTATTGATGTCCTGGATTCCTGGGACAACTGAATTATCGACTGTCATTGCCTGTTTCTCGAGGTAGATGTCTGTCTTGGTTTCGAGGCCATACTTGGCAGAAATGTAGAAGTCAGAGTAGATTTAGGAAATGTAATTTGATTCCAGGTTTAAATTCGGGATTCGGTTTAGCATCAAAGTGTTGATTTTAAAACTATTATTCAAATAACCTAGGAGTTATAATTATTGAATTTCAGTGGTGGAATAGCAGGCACTAGTTTAACATAGTAGAGCAGTGATTCTACCATATTGGAATGTATTGGATTTGTAGGTGCCTTACAAAATCAGAGTGTAATTGAGTGGCAGACAATAATAGCCATTCAGTTGATTTTTGAGTATTTTCTATGATTATATTATAGGTGATATACATTGTAGATGGTGGATTCATTGAACTCCTGGAAGTGCTTGATTGTACACTGTTCAAGGGGTATTGAGTATTTTTCTGTTTTACTCAATGTACCATTATCGTTTATGTTTTACTCATATTCAGTGTACTTAAAGTCTATTAGTTGTTTGGTTCCGTTAATTATTGGATCCTCTACCTGGAAGGCCATCATAAAATCGGTGTAGTCGATCATGGTTATCGGGGGGTCGATGTTCAGTACTCTATTTTATGAGATCTCAAGAGATTAGCAAATATGTGTACTGTGAATGATTCCTATTTGATTAGACTAATTGCTCCTTGAATAAAAATGATGGCCAAAACAACCACCATTATGATTGTGCAAAATCCACCAAATGGCGATTGATGGGTTTCTTTTTTCCTGAAATTCAATTTCACTTCTGCTCCAAAGGTATCGCAATAAGAAACTTTCTAAATGAAATTTTATATCATAAATTATTTTAATAAACATAGACAGCAAAAATATATTGTTAATAATCCCATAAATTGTTTATGAATAGAAATTTATTAATATAATGTTAAACATTTGTCAATACTAAATCTGATGATATTATGTCTCACGACATCAGAATTATTGTTGCTGATAAATTCACGACTCCACTGATTTGTTTAAACCTATATATTTTTTCTATTTCTTTTTTATATTAATTAATTTTATTTACCTTACCCCTTCTTACGTCACTAAATTATCCGCTCTCCAATCCCGACTCAATCCCTCATCGTATTCCAATATATTTAATTATAAATTAAACTATTCTAATTGAATAGCAGAGGAGAGGATAGAATAGAATAGAATAACTAAACCAAACAGTGGAGTTGGCACTAGTATAGTATTTCTTATCTAATCACTTAGTCTAACTAAAGTCTAATGATAATTTAAATAAATATAAAGAAAATAGAGAGTTTTTTATAGGGTAAGATATCTATATGAGTGTTTGAGTAGTCAGTGAATACAATAATTTTAAATAATCTAGTTTTCACTATTGTTGAATTCCATGAAATCATTTAATAGCAGCTAAATTTGGATAACATGCATTCTACATCATTTACAATAAATGGACCTCCTCCAATTCCATTTAGATATTACTATAATACTTCAAAACAAGACTCCCATAATATTCTAATTTTATCATTCTCAAATGAGTTGAGTATGCAGTCATAATTCTCTTTAGTTTTTAAATTTAACTAGGGAGACTAAAGGGTCTCACAAGTTTTAGTTATTTTGATTTTTATCTATCAAACATTTTAATTTGATAATAAATTGTAACATTGATGTAAAAGTAAAAAAAAAAGTATTTTATAAATTAATTATGTTTTAATCATATGTAATTGATCGGAAATTTAAGACAGAGTCAAGCAAAGTCGTTCAAAATGTACGATTTACAAAGGTATTTCAAAGAGGAAATGAACATAAGAATTATTCTTTTGAAATTCCCAATGATTATGACTAATTACCAAAAAAACTCAGGTGCCAATCTACTTATTCGAATCTGTGTGGTTGCAGATCACATAAATACCAATTCTTTCATGACATCATTTCCGAATTTGCTGAACACAAAAAACAAAGATTGGCTAATGTTATCATACAAAATCTAAGTAATTACCCTTATAAAAAGGATTTACAGAAAAATCCACACTACCATCCCAGGGTTCTGCACGCAACATATTCTCAAAGGGTGGACCAAGCCTAAATCATAATTACAGTCAATTTATGAAAAAAGTTAAAGATTTTAAAATTGCTGAACAGAACATCATTGCTCAAACTCCCAGGTATTCATTCACATTTGAAACAAGTTCAATACAAGAATGCATGCCTCTCACTAGACAACCCTCCTTCGAACAAGTTTTAGACGCAAAGTAAACCCTAACTCCGAGTTACTCCAGGAACCAAAGTCCCAAATTGCTGTTCAGTATCTTACTACCTAAAATTTCAGAACCTTAATAATTTATATTAAAATCGAAGTTCAAAACCAACAATGCCCTTGACAAAATACTGACTGAAGCCAGGAATCAAATCACGACTTCCCAGTCTCCCAGATCAGTGCAAGTGAGTCAACACAAAAAGATCAAGTCTCATCCTGCGAAGGTGTATACTGAACACAACCGACTCTTACAAAGAGTGATACTTAAAACTAAGCTGAACTAATGATATTATTTATTGTAATTTCAATAGTGTTTATAGTATAAATTAGAAAATAAAGTATTCTCCTGTTTTCTGTAGACATTCGACTTCGGTATAGTGTATTATTGTTCGTAATGGAAGTGCTGCTATTTGTTGGACTCCTTCAATCTCTGGAGTTTCATCTCGAAATCATCATCAAACTGCTTTTGCTTGTAATCTCTCTCCACTTGCTTGGGACTTGCAATTCTCCTATTGCAATTCGCTTCATTTATCACATCGTTGAACACCTGTCTCTCAAATGTGCCCAGTTGCCTCAAGAACCCATTATTGGGGAAGATGATTGACCTCCTCTATTCCACATACTCCAGAGCCTCTCTCGCTCCAATCAGGTCTTTTTTTATGAGGTAAGCCAAAACGATAACTGCGCTTCTTGATATCCCCATTTGGCAGTGCACCAAGACATTTGTTGATCTGCGAGAGGCTTCAATGAATCTGAATGATTCATCAAAGTGCTTGCTTATTTGGTAGTCATCCTCGTCGTCAGCCATGCATTGATGATAGAAGTTCAGCTTAATCTTGGTTGATGAGGGGATGCTCTGAGGACACACAGTCAAAATGGCTTTGATTTAATATTAAGATAAAGTGTAAGGATCACCTAAATTCATTTATCAAATACTTGCAGCTTCCATGTTGCCTAAATACAACCCTCCAAGTACTTTTGAAGGTTCAATAATACAAGAGATGGGATCATCTCTTTTACTTGATTGCTTTTTGGGTGAACTCATTAAATAAATAAATTTTATTATTCAATAAAAATAAATAAAATAATCCATATTTATATTAATATCTTTAATATCCAATATTTTTAAATTTTAAATGAGATTATTATTATTACCATCCTTGACTCAGGTATATTCGATATCGCTCTTTTTCATTTTTAGGATTGAAGTAGTTGCTAAATACTAATGGAAATAATTGGAGTTATATAATTAAATTAGAATAGAATATTTAATATGATGAAATTACTTTAAATTAAGAGGAATGAAAGTAATTCTCACACATTATGATAAATAAATGAATACATTTAAAATTAGTACAATTATTTGTTGTTCCTAAGATAATTTAAAGTAACTTAATGTAACTTAAACATTATTCACCAGTACATAGTGATTTAACTATATGTTTCTGGGATTGACAATAAATTCATTGGAATTTTGAAAAGCAATACTTATTATAATTTTTTTATCATTATTCTAAATAAAAAAGTTGGGAATGGATCGTAATCTATTAATAATATTAGAGAAAAGACGAGTTATAGTAGTTAATCGATGAACAGAATAAGGAGGAGTTTTCGGATGACTAGGATTTGGTGTCTCATATAGATATTGAGGATTTTGAATAGCGATTGCAAACGAGTCAGTCCTTTGTGAGGGAGAAGCCTCCGCAACACAGTCAGAGGGCTCAATCTGGAATGACTCAAATTGGGAAGCAGCAACCTCAGAGTTTGAAGGATCTGAATGAGAAGATGCAGTAAAATCTAGCCAAAAAGCAGGTGAATTAGCCCACCAGAGTTTAGGGGCAATAGAGGTCATAGCAGTAGTTTTCGCAAACTTAGCAGGTTCAGAAAAAACAGGAGTATGGAATCAATTCAAATAATCTAGTAAGAGGAAATCTGTGGAGCCGAGGGCGAACAATAATCCTCGTCAGGTGTTGGAGTAGGCGCAAAGGGACAATCAGGATTTGCTGTAGAAGTTGGGGACGATGAGGAGACAGCTGCAATCCTTGGAGGCGGAGAATGCGGAGTTGAAGTAGGAGATTTAGAGGAAGGGTAATTCGAGTGGGTTTTTGCCGAAGATTGAGTAGGCGGCGAACTCGGAGTTGAAATTGTTGAGGATGGAGAATGAGGAGTTGAAGAGGATCGTCTAGAAATAAAATGTACGAACAGTGAAACATTTTGTGTTAGGGTAGTGATTCGGGGAAGATGTTGTAGATGTACGGGTTGTAGGTGGTGAAATTGAAATGTCGGATCGAGGAGCTTACTTAGTAATTGGAGAAGTAGTGATATCATTAATATATATATAAAAATAAATCAAATGAGTATTTAAGCTGTGAATTACGAGGTGGAAGATATGGGTCGCTATTTCAAATCGTAAAAAAAATGAAATCATTCTTAGATCAAAGAAGAAGTACAAATGGACATTCATGTTGGAGGACAAGCAACACATGTTGGAATTAGAATTCTCATATCTCAGTGGGAAGAGAAGACTGGTGTTGGACGGCAGAGTACTACACGAAAGCATGTAAAATGTGATATCTATTATCAGGATGCTCACCTCCTCATTCCAGTATCCCTTTACTCTGGAAGGATTTGCTTTAAACGTGATTTAACAAGGGGATGCGTTTGAATTGAGAATCAATAATAAGGTCTTCTCTCATCTATACACTCAATGTAAGAATCTTGTTTCCCTCCCCTAGAAAAAACAAAGAGCGAGTTTGTGTACGATGAGAAAATCAATAATACCAATAAAACGGACAACAACTTCTATTCTGAGCCTCCCAATTTTAATACCCAATTTTCCAACAATAATAACTTTCAAAACAATTCACAGTATATTATAAATCATCATATTTCATTAGAAAAATTAATTTAAATATTAAATTTGAAAACCCCAAGGACACCAATCCCATCTAATAAAAGACAAGCGTGGTATAATAGACCAAGTATGGAATCTTAATTTATTCTAGAACATCCACCACCTTTGGGTAGCCAGGAGCATTTGAAGAATTTGAATAGTTCGGTCAGGTGTCCAAAACCTCCAATAATCCATTTGGAGATTCTTTCCAGGTTTCAGGATTTTCCTCAGGCCAAGCAGTTTAGTAACAATAAAAAAGTATCATTTATGTATCATATAAAAACAGAGGTGGACTTATTAAATTTAGATGATGATGTGCCATAATAAAAGGCAGTCAATCCACCATAATAGGAGTTTCTATTTGAATAATAATAATAATAATAATAATAGGAAAAAACTAATATACCTCAATAAACTAATTTATTTGATGCCTTTGGTAATGGGTGGAATTAACAACAATAATAACAATAACAATAAATTCCATAACAATAATAAAACATGTTTTAATAACCAACTTAGGTTCCACAACCATTTGAGTATTTATCTCTATTCTATTTTTAGATCTTTTAATTAAATGGGCTAAAATACATAAGGATTTTAAAATCAATAGTAATAGGGTGGATTCCAAAACTCTCATGCTTTTGGATAAGACTTTCCCTAAGCTCCCCAACAATAATAAAATTTAAATATCTTAAATTTGTATGGCAATCAACCACCAGTTGTTGGAAATTTAGCCTATTCAGCATTTCCTTAAGTTCAATAATACAATTAACCAGTGCCCTAGTCATAGCCTACTCCATTTGATCTGTTCAAATGAGATAAATATTATTCATAATAAATATAAATATTCAAATTTAAAAATGGAATTGTTAAATTACGCTGCCACAGTAATCCAAAAAACCTTCAGAGGATTCCTAGCCAGACAAGCAGTGAAATAAATACGAAGGATAAACTACTTCTCCTCTTTTGGTATTGCAATCCTCTCAATTAGATCATCAAAATGAATATGGGTTTTGCATCCAACCCTAGAAATCGAAGAAATCCACTCGCAATACTCAATCACTCATCTAACCAACCAAAAGAATGATCAGAAGTGCAGTCTACATTCAGAAATGCTATCGAGGGTACTTAAGTAGAAAATATGTTTGCAATTTTTACAGATTGAAATAGATCGTATTATTTTTAGAAGGACACATCCATAATTTCCTGAGGAAAGTAAAATGATTCTGATATTAGAGAATTTAATAAAGGAAAATCCACATCAAACAATTGATGGCATAATGTTACAACTTTCAAACTCAATGCAAATCTATTGCAAAAGGTCGATACAACTACAGTAAGTACATGAATCAAAAGCAATTCGATGAAGTAAATGGTATAATATTTACATCTTTCTTGCATCTCATGATACCTAACTTTGAAAAGATGAATTCTGAATAGAAATCTCATTATGTAGATTAAATCTTAGGAGTTGTTCAATCGAATCCCCCAAGGAAAACCATGCCAACCTAGATCAGTTCTAAGACTCCCTTGAAGTAGAGACACATCATTTAGAAATGTCAGTGTTTTGTCTTCTGAAGTAATGACAAGTAATGGTAGTTGCACTTCAAGCCATAAATCCAAATCGAATTTGACAAATGAAGAATTCAAGTCAATATTATAAAGATAGAATAAAAAACCAAAATGACCTGATTTTTATTTAATTTTTTGCTGAACTTATAGAAAATAATTAATAATACTAATTGATTTATGAAGATATAAGTATTAATCTCTTTAAAGAAACAGAATATTGATAAATAATTATGGAATGTGTAGAATTATGAATTATGTATTATTGTTATTGTTATTATTCAATTTAACACAAATGAAGAATATTTCATAATACTTAAACTTTGATTTCAAATCAATTGTCTTTAAATTATGTATTAATTAAAAGAGATTTACTCTATTATTTTGATGATATAATTTAATATATACATTGGATAATAGAGTAGATAATATTTTTATGTCTATTTTATTCTTCATATTCTTCTTAATAACTCAAGATAAAAGATTATATGTTGTCTAACAAATAAGAAATGATGAGGTTAATTAAATTGTGACAATGATTTTATATATAAAAAGTTCTTATAATTCACTTCTTCTTTCCAACTGTCTTAGCTAACCAATCCAAACCATCATATAATCCGTCTCCAGTGAGTGCACAGGTACCTTGAATGTACCACTCTCTTCTAAGAGTGTGTAATCCCAATTTTTCAGTGATTTCAGGGACTGTCATTACACCCATATCTTGTTTATTGGCAAAGACCAACAAGACAGCGTCTCTGAGTTCGTCTTCACCCAACATTCTCATCAATTCTTCTCTAGCAACATCAACTCTCTCTTTGTCTGATGAATCAACGACGAAAATGAGACCTTGTGTGTTTTGATAGTAATGTCTCCATAAGAGTCTGATTTTATCTTAACCTCCGACATCCCACTACTGTGAATTTGATGTTCTTGTATTCCACAGTTTCAACATTGAATCCGATTGTGGGGACAGAGCTGACCACTTCTCCCAATTTCAATTTGTACAAAATGGTTGTTTTACCTGCTGCATCCAAACCCAACATTAGAATTCTCATTTCTTTCTTTCCGAACCACTGTTCGAACAATTTAGAGAATGAAAGACCCATTAATTACTTAAGTTAATAATATAATCATAATAGATGGAATTGAAATTTAAATTAGTAAGTTTTCCTTGTCAGAAAAATTCATTAATCACTATTTTTAGAACCTAATTTATAAATATTTATTATTGGAATCGTTTAAAATAATAGAATAATTATTCGTAAATTCATATAAATAATATTTTTATATTCTTGGTATATACTTTCTATAATAAAATTATTAAATAATAATGTTTGAAGAACAAGTTGCTAATGAAATTCAAGAAGCAGACAAACAGCATGTCCGAGTCTCATTCCCACAACGATCATGGCTGTCCATAATTTAGGACAAGATTGTGTAGTAAAGCCAAGTTATCAAAATTATTACTCATATTTTAGATGAGTCAGTCAGAAATGAACGAAAAACATGAGACTCGATTGGGTGTGACACCAAGTCTCTCCGATAGAGAAACTTTGTGCAGAAAATAAATTGGATAATCTGCCTGTTTTAGAGAGGATTTAGGAAAATCCAGGATAAGTGATTTAGATACACCCACTACTCGATACAGGGTATTAATTGTTAGCTACTGCCATAGACTTAACCACATGAGGTTCATTTTAGGATTAGAGTGTTTATTAAGTATTTGTTCTTGAGGGTAGTATTTACTGTTATAGGTCCATTAATTTTGGGTTACAGTTTAATTAGGAGAGATTGGCTGAGTTTTATGAGCAACTTCAGAATGATTGGTAATTGGGGCGAAGTTTGGTATAACTATTTCCGATGGATATCAAACTACATCCTAGTTTTTACGATCCTCTATGATACCACTGATGAAGAAAAGAAAATCATGCATTACGAAATCGCATTCTTCATTATTGTGTACATCACTGAAAATGTGACATATGCTATTAAATTTGCTTTTTTCCACCCCTCCAAATTGGTGTTGATAGAAAACTTCGATATTTGTGTAGTTGGTGACTCATGTGAGTAGAGCATCAACCCTTATCATTGGGCATAGTAACACCAATCTACAATCAGCAAAGAATTGGAGCAATCCTTAAAGCGATCCCAAGTGGAAAATTCTATATTCCAATTGTACTTCATGGTTGCACCGAATTCAGAGAGATTGAAAAGAATCTAAGTGCCAGAATAAGATTTAAAACATAAAATTTAGATTGAAGAAACAGCTGCCGATGGCTTTTTGATGGCTAATGAGATAATCAATGAATTCAATAAGAGAAACAGTTATAAAACTGCAATACAACTCGCAATCTTACTGGGAGTCATACGAGTAGGGTTGTACATCTTGATCATGGAACTCTGTGAAGAATCCGTTAAGAGCACTAGCGTCGTTGTCTAACTTTCTCTTTTTCAGTTCATGTACTTCAGCACGATCCTCACGTTGATGATCCTGACTTACAGAGATCTAAGGAGAAAGGTTTTCTCAATGACACAACTATCGCATCTGATATCAGCAGAAAAAGTTGAAGTCTACCAGGAATCCAAGATCTTTCCAACCATCAATTTGTTATGCACTGTTTCCATATACTCCTGGGTTAATCTGAGGATGATCCTCCTTGATTATGGGTTGCAATACACAAGAAGACAAACATTCATATTGTCATTCATCATGATTATCAATACCATTTTGATGGGTGTGATGACTCTTCTCTTTTATTTGGAACTCGCCTCTATGAATACCATACTCCAACAGACTATGGACTTCGCAATTATTGCTACCTTCTCTATTGGCTTAGTCTTATAGGGAGCGAGGATTAATGCTCATTGGTCTATTCATAGGGGATTACTGAGAAAGAATCTCTTTCTTATTCAATAATTGGCCTATCAAATGTTCAGGCCTTTGGATTACAGCTTTAAAGCAGAAGACCCTGTGTTTCATGTATTTATTATTTCAATTAACTCTAGGCTCTATCAAGAATGCTGGATACTACCTATTCAGATGTCATTATTAGAGAAGACTCGCTGCTTAATTACTCAACTTTTTGCATCAGTTCGATTCAATATGTGGTATATCATTTATTTAATTCAGTTTGATAATTTGGGACATTAAGAAAAGTCTTAGCCCTACACTGTAATGGGTATAGCTATGACATATTAACTATTGTTATAAGTTTGTGTGAGTGCATTGGGATTGATTGCAACTTCAGGATTGAATTTCATACTGTAGGTTACTAAATGATTACAATTATATTATAATAATCATACTAAATAAATATCAAAGAGATTTTGACATATTACTCAAAGGTTACAAATTTATGCATTTCTCTATTTTTTGTTATTGTGTATTCATATCCTTAAATGTAGGCTATAAAATATGTTAGATGATAGCTACAGACATACTAATGAGGATTATTGTTTCGTATTAAGATGCTATAAAGCAAATTTATTAGTTCAAATTAATTTGATATATTTCCTTTTTTGTTCCATTTTTACATGTAGTCTTCTATCATACTCTTATCTATGAGATGGTAAATACAGACATTTTTTATTAATTAAAGACCAAATATAATAAATAGAGTATCATTAAAATAGACTCCAAAGTAGTATAACCATAAGTTCACTAGGTGAAATTACAAATTCTATCTTTTCCACTTATATTAAGATTAAAAAATAACTATTTTTGAAACTAGTCTAGATTATATTTATTATTACACTTCTAATTGGTTACATTGTTTACATAAAGAATATAGAGAATGAAGGATTTTCAAATTCATTCCCTCCTACCATTCCTCAAATTTCTGAACATGTATATTTACAACCCTCGAAATTAAAATAGGAATGAAGTATTCCTTTCGAAGATTGAATTCTAACAATTGTCATATTGGAATTTGTTGGAGAATAAAAAAGTATGAATAGAGGCTACTTATCGACAAGAATCTAGGTGTGGATGATAAGGAAGGAAGTGGAATTCTGAGTATTTTGGGAAGAATAAATAAAATTAATTAATTACACGTTAAAGAATTTCTAGAAGAATTCTCTTTGTATATAAATTGAGTATACACATCATTTGGAATTAATTTATTATGAAAAGATTGTTACTTGCTTTGCTCCTTGTTTCTGTATCTATATGCGAGAGCACAGTCGAATGCCCAGTTATTGGTATTGACTTGGGTACTACTTACTCATGTGTTGGAGTGTTCAGATAGGGACATGTTGAGATCATTCCAAATGAATTGGGAAATAGAATCACACCTTCAGTCGTTTCCTTCACAGATCAAGAGAGGATTGATTGGTGAGGCTGCTAAAAACTAGGCTGCCACCAATCCCAGCAGAACCCTTTATGATGTCAAGAGATTGATAGGCAGAAAGTATATATCCATATGAATATCCCAAGATTCTCAGACTCCACAATCCAATATGACAAGAAGTTCTTGCCATTTGAGATTATCGATAGAGACGGCAAGCCTTACATTTAAGTGGAGAAGGGTACCTAATCAAAGGTGTTCGCTCCTGAGGAGGTGAGTGCAATGGTGTTGTCCAAGATGAAGGAAATTGCTGAGGGTTATTTGGGTCAAAATGTTATCAATGCAGTCGTGACAGTTCCAGCATACTTTAATGATGCTTAAAGACAAGCCACAAAGGATGCAGGAAACATTGCCGGTTTGAATGTAGTTAGAATTTTGAATGAACCAACTGCTGCAGCTATTGCTTATGGTTTGGATTCAAAGTAAGTCGAATCTAACATCTTGGTTTTCGATTTGGGAGGTGGTACTTTCGATGTGTCCATTTTAACAATTGATAATCAAGTGTTTGAAGTCATCTCTACATCAGGAGATACACATTTGGGAGGTGAAGATTTCGATCAAAGATTGATTGATCACTTCATCAAGTTGGTGTAGAAGAAGTACTCAAAGGATGTTTCAGGAGACAAGAGAGCAATCTAAAAATTAAAGAGAGAAGTTGAAAAAGCCAAGAGAAGACTCTCTGCAGCTCAAGAAGCCAAAGTAGAAATCGAAGATTTGGTTGAAGGATTAGATTTCAGTGAGGTCTTGACAAGAGCCAAATTCGAAGAATTGAACAGTGATTTGTTTAGAAAGACTATTGAACCAATGTAGACAGCTTTGAATGACTCAGGATTAAAGAAGAGTCAAATCGATGAAATCGTACTTGTTGGTGGATCTTCTCGTATTCCAAAGGTCAGATAACTCGTGAAGGAGTTCTTTGAAGGCAAAGACCCAAATACAGGTATCAATCCAGATGAAGCCATTTGTTATGGTGCTGCCATCCAAGGAGGTTTGATCTGTGGGAGAGAAATCTGATGCAACTGACGGTTTGGTCGTTATTGATGCCACTCCTTTGAGTTTGGGTATCGAAACAGTCGGAGGAGTCATGAATAAGATCATTCCTAAGGGATCCTTCATTCCAACCAAAAAGTCTCAAGTGTTCACCACTTATGTTGACAACCAAACTACAGTCACCATCACTGTTTTCGAAGGAGAAAGACCTTTGGTTAAGGACAATCACAAGTTGGGTCAATTCGATTTAACTGATATTCCAAAGATGCCCAAGGGATAACCTTAAATCGAAGTCACTTTCGAAATTGATGAGGATGGTATCTTATCTGTGTCTGCCTCTGAATAATCAACTGGAAAGAAGAACCAAATCTAAATCACTGCCGATAACAAATTGACTAAGGAGGAAATCGACAGAATGATCAAGGAAGCTGAACAATTCGCTGAAGAAGATAAGATTGCCAAGGAGAAGATTGATGCCAAGAACAGTTTGGATTCCTACATCTATTCCATCAAAAACTAAATCGAAGATGAGGTATCATCATTCTCTAAACATTTTAGAAAAAGTTAGCCAAACACTTGACTGAAGAATAAGAGCAAACCTTGAAGGATGCTGTCCAAAAGAGTGAAGATTGGATCAAGAAGGATGAAGCCAATTACGACAAAGAAGATTTCGAAGGAGAATTGAGAGATCTATAAGAGTAATTCATTCATTCTAAACATCTAGGGTTTGTGATCCAATCGTTCAAGAAGCCTAATAGAAGAAAGATGAAAATAAGGAAAATGAAGAAGACGCTGATGATACAAAAGCTGATTTATGATTTAATGTGTGCAATATTTTATTTTAATGAAAGTTGTATTTCAGATTTGCATAATTTCCTTACTATTGACTACCTGCGATGCATTCAATATTCATCAATATGCTGCCATGCTACCTGGTCTCAAACTACCTCCCAACACCAAAACCAGAGTATTGGTCATTGACACCTTCGAAGACTTCTTATGGGCCAATGTCTATGTAGGGTACGATCAACAATATTTCAAATTAGACTTTTCTACTACTTTTCATACTTAGCAACTGGAGCTGCTCTGGAATTCACTAATCCCATACCAAAATCTGCCTTCAGACTAAAAAACATGAAACTTGAAATCAGTAGAGGTGTCTCAGCCTTATTCTGGGTTCTGCTCTCTGCCACCATATTCATGTGGAAGGTTGAACCACTTACACCATATTATGGCTATTATGAAACACATGATTTCGGATTGAAGGAATGGCTCATTGGACTCTTAGTGTATCTCTAACTTCTATTCATTAGATATTCCATTGGATTCGATTTCTACTTCTACGTCACCCATATCATCCTCCATCAACCATTCTTTTGGAAATACATCCACAAGCAACACCACGAATTCATCGAACCTACAGCGTTTGCATAAGATGCAGTCCACCCAATCGAAGCCATCGTACAAGGCCCCTTAGGACATTTCTTCCCATGTCTCTTCTACCCAATCCCTCCAGTTTGGCATCAGTATCTCAAATTATTCTACAATTAGCTTTTTTGGCTTCTTGACTGCTGTCTATGCCCAAGCTGCTCACGATGGAAGATGGGATCCATTCGGACATATCAATCACCATTTCTATGTCACCTGCAACTATGGAATTTGGGGAGTTTGTGATAGAATATTTTAAACCAACCATTCCTCATCAAGATTCCCTGTTAGATACGTTCCAAGTTGGGAGAAAGACGCAAAGAAAGTCAAATGATCACCTTAAATAATTCACGAATAAATCAACATTCAACAAATCCCATTCACATTAATAAAATTCTATTATTCTGATCTGTTATTCCTATTAATTCTTTAAGTGTCAACAACCTCATTCAAAATATAGTAATTATCAAATGTTAAATTACCTATGGAAACGATTTAAGTGGCCAACTTGAATATTTGGAGGTGATCTAGAAGATTTTCAAAATCTCAACATTCTTATTTAAATTGAAGGTTTTTAACGAAAAATCATTTAATTTGATGATTTATTAGTTAATTCAAACATGTATAATTCTCAATTCTTAGATTTAAAAACTCTTAGTAAAACTAATTTTCAAATTATCAGTGCACTTTCTGTATAACATGATTATATAAGCAAAACATTAGTGTAGAATAATTTAATAGTCTCTTATTACCTAAGTAACCTTTCATTTATTTTTTATTATGTCAAACATTTCATACAAATTATTTATAATTATAAACAGTCAGTTCCTATTTATATTCTAAAGTCTTATTTTTTCTTCAAATGATTGCGATCTTATCTATAATCTTAAATCTTTTGCTTATTTCAAAGTTTTTTTTTTATTAAAGTTATCTAAATAAAACTATTATTATAACATATTTTGAGAAATATTGATGTGCCTCCTTATCAATTCAATTTTCATAAGCAGAACCTTTTGAAAACAACATTGTAAAAGTTCAAAATAGAATTCCGCTTTTGAAAATAACCTCATGTTTTAATAATTTATCATTTTCATTGTCATGCCCCATCTAAGTTTATGCTTGGCTCATTGATAAATTATAACTCTTCTTATAGGCATTTAGGATACTTAAATTTAATCTACTTCTACCTTTATTAGCATTTTTACTATAAATTGGAATTATACAAATTACTAGAATACAATAGTTTATAATAAATATTAATCAAATTTATATGCAATTAGATTCTTGTAAATTAAATTAAATTACATTTTATATGAAAAAGATATTAGGAACTTTCTGAAACACTAGATTCAATGAAAATTACTACTAGACAATTACTATTTTAGTATAAGAGATAAGTTAATATTAAATTAATTTTAATTATCATTGTTATCCTTATTTAACTAAATCATCGATAGATTTTATTGTTATTTATCTTTTTCTTATTGTTGATTATTCTACCTAATTGTTGCAGGCTTACTGATTTAGATAATTAACATTTTGATAAGGCGATTTGGGATTTATCCTTTAAACTTCTTATATTTTTATGATAGATTATCCTCTAATTCTACTACTATTAACGTTGGTATTGTTATTTTGACTTGGCGGAGGCTTATTTACTTAAAAATACATTTATGGTGATCTCATTTAGTTATTCTTAGTAATTCAAAAAACATACTCACTCAAAATTCATTTTGACTCTAAAATCAACAATAATATTTAAGGAAAATAATCACTTTTTCTGTAGGGAAAACTTATTCACCTGCTGATATGATATTTTCAATTATAATATCAGTTTTACTAATCTAATCTTAAATTAATTTAAAATCATTATCAAATGATTTAAAATACTCTCTTTCATAACCTATAAAAAAAGAAATATTCAACTTTTCCTTTATATTTCGGGTTAATTCATTAATCTTTTACTATATAGTTTTCTAGTTGTCTTATAGTAAATATAATTAATTGTGCATATTAGAATATTTGGAAATAACTTGTTAGTTTTGATTAAGTTAACTTTACAACTTATTAATTTATTCGTTATTAGAATTAAGTTCTAGTTTTAAATTATTGTACTCTTATTCAATTTTCTAATCAATTTATGCAGAGAAAGTAAGTATTTCTCTAGACTCCTTTTAAAGGTCAATTGACATTTTTTAAGAAAAGCTTTTATATTAGAATTAGTATTCCTACTTGATTCCTTCTATAGTTTTGCTAAGCAAACTAACATTAATATTATTTTCGATGAATATAAAATTATTTAGCTTATTTAAATAATCTATTGATTGTTCCTTTATTTTTGACATGTTGTTTTTAATCTTCTCATATTTATTCATTTTCTCCTTTAATTGCTACTAAATCAACTCATAATTTTTATTAAATTCCTTTTGCATAAATTGTTTGATCTTTTCCTATTCCTAAGTTATTAATAAAGTCTTCTCATCTTAATCTTACTTGATAGCCTTATACTTCTTCGCAAAGCTCTTGAAATCATGTTCTTTATGAGCATCTTTAAGGCATGTTTCACAATAAAAAGGGAAAGTCGAATTTTGAGTGAGACAATCCTTGTGTGTACAAAGATATTTCTATGGTTTAGAGTGAGCAACACATATTTTATACTAATTTGCAGCTTTTTCGTTTGCTTTTGGAATAGTAGTTTAAGGTAGATTGAAAAAGATATCAGATAAGTCAGATATAGAAAATTTTAAGTCCTTTATAAAGTTGATCCTTGCTTCGATGTCTTTAATTTGAAGTTGTCTTTCGATCTCTTATTGCTAGCTTTCATTCTAATATTGAACTTCATATTATTCTGCTTTATTTAAACAATTATTTAATATTAAATCAAGATTTTATAGATTCAATACTGATTGTAACTCTTTGATTTTTATATTTAGTTTCTAATTTTCCTTCTCTATTAATCCATTTATTGATTTTTTCTATTAATCGTTCCATTTCAAATATATTACCTTTTGACTCTCTAGAAAATCTTAAAGTTTATTCTATTCCTGAGTATTTTTCTATATAATCAATTCAATGAACCGAATTTGTTTATTACAGTTCATTTTTGCTATTGAGTGAACCTCCTCAATATTGTAAGGTGTATGTTCTCTATGTTATTACCAATGACATTAGTAACAAAACATTTTATTACCTGTAATTTTTACACATTTTGGTAGCAAACAACTAAATTCTGCATTGCGTATTTAGCAAATTTCACATCTATTCATTTATGATCAAATTTTATGAATATATTAATATATCATTTTATAGAATTATAAAAATACAAAACGAAAACTATTGTTTTTATTACACAATTTAAAAATATAGATTATTAGTATCATTAAGGAAAAGATGAGAGAATTAAGGTTATGTAAAATTGATTGATAAATATCTCAAATTAATAAAATAATAATCATTAATTTTGCAAAAATATGAATCTATCAAAGCTCAAATAAATAATATGAATCTTTAATCCTTCTACTAATTAGATTTACCTCTAAAGCATATAAATATGTATTACAAAATTATTTTCAGACTTTATAATTTATTTAAAATGATTTGTAAATGAAAACAATACTATTAACTCAAAAATAAAAAATCATTTCTCATTATTTAATATGCAGATAAGCGTATATTGATTCCAATTTAATTGAGTTCCCAAATTGATAATATACATCCAAATTCATTCTAATAGATTGCAATAACCATTATTTCATATATACTAAATAGATTTTGCAGTATAAAGTTTTTATTTTTAATGATTTATTTTTAAGGTGACAATTTTCAAAAAATAATTATAAAGGAATATTTTTCAGGGAAAATTTATGGTACAATATATAAAGAATATAAAGAACAGTTAAGTAATTATATATAAAATCTAATAATATTCTATAATTTTACAGATAAAAAAGAAGTATTCTTTCTCAACAGTTATTTGTTATTTTAAAATCCGAATTGCTTCAAAAAATAAATTTGATGGTAATTTTATATTTTTATGCAAACTATAAATTCAATATTCACATTAGGTTCTTAATTTTCTTTTTGGGAATCCAGTTTATAAAGACAACAAATAAATTTAAAAACTGGTTCCAAATAGTCCATTTATGGGCCTAACTCTTTTCAGTAGTCTCTGCAGACAGAGACTAAGATTATTGGATTTGTGGTTGGTGCATAAAAAAGCTTCTTGGGAAGTTGTGTTACAATTTGCCAACCTCTTACAAGAATTAATATAAATTTTAATATTAAAAATTTATGAAAGAAAAATAAATAAGAACTCAAATTTTAATGTTAAGTTGTGATATATATATAGAATAGCTTTGATATTGATATTGCTAAATTTCATTTCAAAATTTATCAGATAAACCTTAAGTGATGTTTGATAGTATTTTATATTTCTTTGAAGATAATATAGAACTATTTAACATTTTAGTATTACTTGAGGTATTGTTAAAATGAAGAGAAAACATTTGAAATATTCTAATTCATTTCTTGAAATTCAATAATGATGCTTCTATATATCATATTGTTTCTCTTACTTCTTTTTAATTTAGAACCCCTATAAATCTTTAAACTTAGAATTATTTCTTAAATAACCTTAAATTCATATAATATTATGATTAGTAAAAAAATTGAAAGAAATAAATTAAAATTCACACTAATTTAAGGGAAGTATGGATTGCTTAGAAGGCAGGACTTCTATCCATTTTATTTTCATTTTATCTTTAAATGTTGTAATGAATCAATTACTAATCATTCGGCATTAACCTATTAGGTCTAATATTTAATGGGCCAAAAGATGTAACCATGTCTTTTTCAGTTTCTTAATCCTCAGAATCTAATTGATAATCGATCATCATCATATGATAGGTATTTTCTATGTCATCCCTCTCTATCATTTAAGAAGGAGCTTCTTCATAGATTTCTTCTTGTTTAATTTCAAAGGGCGAGATATTATCATGGTCCTTTCTAGGAGTTTTACTCAAAGACGGAGGGATTTTTGGTTATTTTGGTTATGTATACTGTTTTTTGGTTTCAACATTAGCACATATGCTGTCATTAGATTCTATTATATTTTTATGGTCTTGTAGATTTTTTTTAATTAAACATGTTTTGAGTGGATGGACAGTCACGAGATGTGAAATGTTGATTGGTTCATTGAGAGTAACTTTTAAGACTTCAATGGGTGTTTTTTAGATGGATTCAGTTCTGTCAATGAACAATTATAGATTCTTATTATAGCTAGTCATAATTTCATTAAAAGGTTCATTTTGCATTTGTTTGAGAATTCCATCTAGATTGGATTCCACATCATTTTTCATGCTGATGGTCTCAGATTTTGAGATTTATAAGCAAGCTATGGAGTCATCATATAGTTTGGAAAGAGTTTTGAAGTTGGTGAATAATTGCTGGAGCAATCGCATTTTTTCATCTTCTAAAATTTGGCTTATTTGGATGTGGAATTTTTCAAGGTTGTCTCTTTATTGATCGTAATATTTCTGAATGTCTTCTCGTTTGGCAATTAAGGCATTCATGAGTTTGTCGATTTAAGGTAATGAATTATTGACTGAGATAATAAATTTAAGGATTTGGTCTCTTCTATATTCATCCTCTAATCCTGGGATTTCTTCGACCTTCCTTCCCTTTCCAACCATACTGACTGCACATTTGGAACACAATTACAATGAAAAGTCGTTTACAATACGATATTTGGCTTTCTTATTTTAATGATTAATGCATGAATTCAGTTTATGATTTTAAAATGTGTTTTGATCATTTAATTTAATTTTAGAGGGAGTAAGTCTTTGTCTGGCAGTGGACATAGGTTGAGAGGTAAATTTGAATTTTAAATTATTAAAGGAAGTAAAAATATTCAATATTCATTAAATTTCTCATAGAGCACACGCTCATATTCCTTGCTAATGAGAGGGTCAGGACAGAATCGACTTTTGGTTTTGTCAGCTTTTTTGAGATTATACCTGTTATTAATTGTAGAGAATGGAGTACCTGAATTTATAGGAATATGTAAGCATGGTTTAATTGGGTATGGGTTGGAACTCTGTGGATTCAATTTATTTTTCTAATTGTTATCGATGAATGACGGCATATTTATCAATATTCATTGTAATTAAAAATATTGCTATTTAATATTGGACTTTAGAAAGAAATTGACAAAATAAAATTAAGTTCAATATGATACCATAAGTGCAAGAATCCGATTATCTTTACAGTACTCCAAAGTCATTCTCAACCAGAGCAATCCATACAGGATAACATGCTGAGCAAATTCACGGCAGTGTTAATGTTCCCATTCACTTGAGCACCACATATAAATAAAAGGCACCCGGTTAACCTTATTCTTCTTTCGATTACACAAGATGTGGTAATCCAACCAGAGCTGCATTGGAAGAGTGCATAGCAGATCTTGAACATAGCAACCATTGCATCACATTCTCATCTGGATGTGCAGCAATGTCTTGCATCATCAATCTCTGTAAACATGGTGAATAAATCATCTGTTGTGATGATGTCTATGGTGGTACTCAAAGATATATGAGAAACTTCACTGTAAAGAATCATGGAATCGAAGTTTTGTTTGTAGACATCACAGATCCTGAAAATGTGGCCAAGGCAGTCAATGAAAAGACCAAATTGATCTGGATTGAAACTCCAACTAATCCAACCCTCAAAATCGTAGACATCGCTGCAGTTTGCAAAATTGCCAAAGAAAACAAGATATTAACTGTGGTTGATAACACATTTGCTACTCCATATCTCTAGACTCCAAGAGACTTGGGAGCTGACATCACTGTATTATTTTTAATCCTATAAACAGGTTAACTCTGGAACCAAATACATGGGTGGACACTCTGATGTCGTCTTTGGATCTTTGACTTGCAATGACAAGGAATTGTATGACAGATTGTTCTTCTCTGCCAAATCATAAGGAGGATGTCCAAGTGTTTTTGATTGCTATCTCATTATGAGAAGTTTGAAGACCCTAGAGTTGAGAGTCAGGTAGGCTACAAAGAATGCTTATATCTTTGCTAAGTATTTGGAAGGCAATCCCTTGGTTGAGAAAGTTATTTACCCTGGATTGCCCTCTCATCCATAACACGAATTGGTCAAAAAACAATAAAGAGGAGGTGGAGCCATGATCAGCTTTTATGTTAAGGGAGGATTTGAAGAAACTAGTAAATTATTGAAGGCCTTAAAAATATTTACACTCGCTGAATCCTTAGGAGGAGTTGAAAGTATATTAATATCTTTAACCACTTATCTAGGTTTAATTGAAGTACCATCAGTCATGACTCATGGATCAGTACCTGCTGATGTCAGAAACTAATTGGGAATTACAGACAATTTGGTTAGAGTGTCAATTGGTATTGAAAATATTGAAGATTTGATAAATGATATGGAAGACGCACTTAAAGCATCACATTGAATATATATTAAGTAATGTCATATATACACAAGTATTAATTAGTCATTCTAGTATTCATAATTTTGCCCCATTTTTAATACTCTAACTAATTAATAATAACATTGTCTGTAATTAATACGAGTTGTTGTCTATTCAAATGGACATCAATATTACTTATTATTTTATTCAGATCCTTAATTGTCTTTCAAGTTCTCTTTCGATATCGGTGTTTCAAATTTGAAGCTCTCTCTGTCTTTCAACAATTTGATTATTATGCTATTATTAAAATTCTTTATTAACATATATAACTTAAATATTTCTATATATATTTAAGATATGATTAATTTATAGTGTTATGCTATATTTCTCCAAATCCTTTACCTTGTAAATCTCTTGATATTAATTCATAAAAAACTCATTATAATTAAATTTTAAACACCAAATTTTAAATTCTATTGATATCAAAGTAAATAGTGAAGGAAAATGTAAAATCAAATTTCTAGTAAATAATTAACCTTAGTTGAAGAATATTGAAACTGGTCTGAAAGTTCTTTGGGCTAATATTCTTTTCATAAAACTTAGACACAATTTTCTATAATATAATTTAAATTAGAATTTATATTTTAATTTTTTAAATAATATGTTATTATTGATCTTTAATCTAATTCAGCATGCAAACTCTAATTGTAAATAAAATACTTAGCAAATTTTCATGTATATTTATGTTTAAGAATTATGTTGGGATTGTGTTCAGCTTCTAACGAAAACTAATTCTATATAGAAAATAATTACACTGATGCGTAATTATGACACTAATATTAGCAACCTCATTAATTTTCAAATCCACTATAAACCTGTTTTTGATGGTGCACTAACACTGAATTACAGTTGCATTACGTTAGCGATTCTAAAATTTGGTAGAGTTTTAATGTACAAAAAAAGAACAACTAATAATTAATTATATAAATACAATCAAAGTGCCTAGGTTCAGATAATTAATAATTTAAGATTATCACAGATTTAGTGTGTTATAGGAGATAAATAAAGGAGTGGAGATTTCAAATTATCTAATAATGATGATTATGATATTATTGATGCTTATTTTCTTAATTAATTAGTTTACATGAATACTGGTAATTAAGATTATATATATATATATTTTAAATATAATTAATATATGGATCAGAGTATGTTTGAGTAATTTGGGGGTGATGGGTCGATATCAGATTTGATAGATTAATTTTATTATAAGGTGTTATTCGATCAAAGTTTGAGAAGCATGTTTTTAAAAGCAGACATGACTAGAGTCAGATTGTAATAAAAGACCTTTTTCGCTTAAATGTTCGGTTGCATTCACACCAAATACACTGGAAAGTATTATTACTAATGAATATACAGAGATCTAATAGAAGTGCATAAGAATTTGAGCATAACTGATCAATAATTTGATAGATTCTTACATCATCTTAAAAGTATTTTAGCCGACATGAATAAACCGTAAGAATTGATAGATTAAATATTGAAGAAGGTCGACAGCCATAGAAATTTTATTGTGTTTAAATGATATATTCATTATTTTTTTCTTCTATTATCCAAGTCTTTAAAATTCTATTCTTCCAATTACAATTTGGCTCTATAAAAAGATAAAATAATTTATACTTTTGTGCATCCTCCATCTTTTGACTCTTCATAAATATGAGATCATCTCTTTTGGTAGTATCAGATTCTAACACTTCTTAAGGCGAGATCCATGGCTTCTTTTCTTCGTCTATTTACCAAAGTTTCTCTTCTCCAAAGAGCAATCCTTCCAACCAGGATCCGATTCCTTATTAAAGAAGAGTTCTACAATAATAAATATATAGTATTACTCTGTTTTATTTCCATTTTCATCAGTTTGCACTTCAAAAATGTCTACTTCTACAATGTCGAAGATTTTGGCTTATTCCTAAGACTTGAAGAAAGAAGTAATTTTGGACATCATCCCTTCAGCATTGTAATTGAATGTAATAACTGATTTCACACCAGGTCCTTCTATAACCATCTTGCCTTGCCAATTCAAAAGTCGATCTCCCATCACCAATCCAGTTATTTCCCTTAATTTTATATATTTAGAGTTCAATACATAGTTGGTCTCTATGCACACTTATACACAGCACCATTATTGAAGATTATGGTTTATCTACCATTCTGCACTCCTGTTAATGAATTGACAGTCTTGTGCACTTAAATTTCTAATCTGTCATCTCCGTATATTTTATAATTATTTCCCTATATGTAATAAAAACATATTGGTGGATCGAAAGAAGTTTATTCTGCAAAAAATTATGTGCCATCCTCTTTCACCAACTACACTCATAGATACTATAACATTACTTAAATTGTCTCTCCCACTAATGGATCCAAAGGCGATTTCATCTTTGTAATCTCCCCATTGCAATGCAATCCGGATATCTATGTAATGATTGCTATTCTTACTTGATAAGCCGAGATATATTTAATTTATTCCATTGGTGACAACTGACTGCATCTCTCCAATAAATTACCGAATGTGTGTCCTCTTGAGTTTATATTATTATTTTTTACAAAGCCACTCCATGTAAAAAACTCATATCCAAAGACATAGCAATGGGCTTGCTAATTTGCATCAATGATCCGAAATTTCCTGTTATCAGCTTCCCACTTAATTATTTAAACACACTTGCTGCCACTTTTTAAGTTTCAGAATTCTCTTCACCAAATGATAAGTTAAGACCTCCTAACGTTATATTAAACATGCACTAACCTTATTAATGAGCTGCCTTGTGTCTATATGCGGGAAATTGTTGAGCTTATTATACATTTTGAGTGTCATTCTGTTTTTTAAATCCAAACCACATCTTATTAAAAAGATTTGATATTAATAATATTATTTAACAATATTTAACAATATAATTTTTGAATACCAATATTATAAAACAATCATTTTAATTAATTATTTATATTAATAATCTCATAAAGACTTAGAAAAATTATAACATTTGATATTACTTTTTTATATTAAACAATTTTCAATTAACTTACTTAATGAATTGATTCGAATTCCACCTTCAATCTTTATCTAATTTGAAATTTATTTCTTTCTATTTGATAAGCATTATCAATTAGAGAAAATTCAAATGTGGAAAACTATTTTTGTAAATCATAAAAGCAAATGTTTCTTATATTATTATATAAAAATGAATTGAGAAAAATTATTTATTCATTAATTCAAATTAACCGAAAAAATGATGTTTTGATGAATTATTCATCAACCAAGTATTGTATTTTTTGGGTATTCATGGTTCAGCTATGATGAATCATATATTTATATTTTTTTTTAAATACACTTCTTAGAAAAATATTAAATGATAAACCAATAGCTAAATGGTATCTTACTATTATTGAGCCTACCAATATATTATGCTCCAATTTATGATATAAAATTAATCATCAATCTCAGAATTCAAATTTTTTCTATTATTAGAAATAGAGAAATTAAAAAAATTGTTTTCCTAACATAAATTAACCTTTTTGTACTATAAGAGAAATAGAGAAATGTATTTTTGATTTATTAATATTTTTAATTAAATACCACAAATCATAATTCTATTCTGATTGAAGAGAGTAAAACAAATTAAATGAATGTGGAAAAACCTATCTGCATTCACAAAACAAAACTACCATAAGAAAATATTGCAGAACATATATTAATACCTTTTTCATTCACTTTTCAAATTAACATTTAATATTGGTTTAAATTAATGTCAAACTTGATAATTCTAATTTACAGCATTTGAGGTTAATAGCTCATTCACAAGTATCAAAGAAACCAATATTACAATTCAAGCTAATATGGCAATTTTTAATTTTATTTGTTATTTCCACAACTCATTCAATGAAAATTTAATTTTTAATTAGATATATTAAATTAAAATCTTAATGTATTTAATAACTTCTATTGCCAAAAATGTAATTCCAAAAAAATTGAAGAAGAGGCAAGATAAAATGCTGCCAAATATGTGGAAATGCATAGCAGAACAATCCATACCAACGATGAACTGAAGTAACAATATATTAAAAAATTAAATGATCTTCAGGTAGGCCTAATTTAATATTTTTAGAAATAAATAAAGAATATCACCTCTTTTATTGAACAATAAAGTTCGATATTAAAACAAAATATTAATAAGGCTAATATGCTTTTAAACTAATAATTAGTTTTGGATTCTCAATCCATTGATAATTTAATGATTTTCCTGACTTTAAATGAAGAAACTTAAGAAATTATCTAAAATAATTATAAATGGATCAATAATTGTTTAGAAAGATAATTCAATTATGAATTTACTGAAATTGTATATTCAGTGAACTAATTTATCAACACAGAATTTGAATATGATGTTGTCCCATTTTATGAAGAAGAATATTGAAAAAAAATGGATTAAATTCATTATAGCCAAACCTACAAGGAGGGAAAAACCTTTATTTGTACACATAAGGATAGTTTAGAAAAGAAAAAACAAGAAAAAATGTGTTGTAAATGGTCCATTACTACTCATGTTGCCCATAAAAAGACGGGTTTGTAGACCATTAAAATTAAATTAAAGCTCAATAATCTAGAATTGCATAAATAAGAAGTTTATAGGATAATTGATTAAGCGCTAGCAGCAAATCAATAAAATCAATAGGAAACTTTCTAAAGTTTTTAAAGAACGAGAAAACAACTTATAGTATTGGAAGCCCAAACTAAGATTGATCCTTTTAATAACATTCCAACATTGATTTTTAATGGTATTGATTGGAATTTATTACCCTATGATGTTGAGATGATCGAATAATAAATTTAATCTAAATAAAAGGAATTATAATTTTCAATAGAATAGGAGAAAACAATGAGATATTTGCAATGTTCAAAATAAAAGACAAAGTAAACTTCAAAATATGTAGAGTTTATACTATTATATAATCATAATATTAATTATATTATATAATCCTGTAAAGGGATAAAAACTTAATCTATAATATTTTATTATTAATCATAATCTTATTTTTTACCTTAATTTTGGTTAGTTCTTAAAGTATATTCTTCGACTGTAGTCTTTACTTTTCATTCTAACTTTTCTAACCAAAAAGACATACAAAAGAGTTTTTCCATTTATGACAATTGCTTATTTTAAAGAAAAACGTAAAAATTACCATTCTTCCCCCTCCTCCCTTTCAAAATGGGCAATATTATTTCAGAAGCTATTCTAAGGTTTCTTTAAACGAATTAAATAATCAATAAATTTATTTCAAATCGATGGGGGAAGGCCTTCCCGTTTTTATGCTATTCTCCTTAGCTTTTAAATTGATTACTTCTTATTTGTAAATTTATCCCCTTGATTTTAATCTACATATCCTTTAACATCTCGATTTTTTTTGATACTAATTTTCAAATTTGTAGAGAAACTCATCCAAATAGTTATTAAAATATAGAGAGAAAATGTTAAATTTACACAACTTTATTCAATAGCCATAAGTGTTTAATAATGTAATGAATCTTTTAAAAAAGAAGTTTGAATGCCTGAACCGAGAGTTTTACTCGTTAGTAATGTTTTTAGAATAAAGTATAAGGTATTCAATTATAATTTAAGTTCTTTTGCCACTAATTAAATCCTTTTTTGAATCTTAAAAAGTTCCACTTGTAATAATGCAAATAGGAAGCAAATCGAAGCTCGAAAAACTTAAAAGGTGGACTCAAGCTGCGTTTGTGGAGGCATAACTGTATAACCCTTATTTAATGGTAGAAGCTGAGCTACTCTTAAGTAGATGTTGGTCTCTCAAACTGTTTTAAATAACTTCTGAAGTAGTTCAAAGGATTTGTTTTATCGAGAAAGTATCTTAACTGTTGAAGAGTTAAATTAAGGATTTTTAGAGATTTGAAAATTTGAAAATTTTTATTTTAATTCTTTCAATTAGAATGTGAAGCTACATCATCAAGCATCTTATCCAAAATACTATTATATGATAGAATTTTGAAATACTTATTGGTCTTTATTATTGAATACCTTTGTTCTTTCTTAAGTTTATCCTGACATATTGAAAGAAAATCGAATATTTAAATTATATGTTCTTATTAATTAAAAATAAATGCGATTTCCTTACTAAAATTTTATCTTCTTTTAGTTTAAAACATTTGTCTATTAATTTTGTTTAGGTTCTTTCAAAAATTACAACATTCCTAAGCATTATATTTCAATGGGTGTAGGGTATAACTTTAGTCACATATTAAAGTTATTTTTATTGAAAATGCCTCTAGATTTAGATAATATTGGGTACAATTAGGTCTATCAATTGTTAAAGCAATATTTTTAGATTTTTGGACTAGATCATCTTGATCGTTAATCTTCATCAAGTTTATTCGTATAATTATATTCTCTAAAGGATTCCTCTTATTTCTTGCAGGTGAATTAATTGCAGTTGATCGATTTTGTGAGTTTTAAGTATCATTATTTACTAGAAGGGGTTAATTATATTAGATAATTCTGAGTTCACTGTTTTTAAATTTGATTTGATTAATTAAAGTATTTTCACAATGGGAATGGGTGACTACCTCATCTACATAAATATTAATAATAATAACTAGCATAATTTAGAAAATTAGCCTATTGAAAATATGAATTATTATGATAAAGAATTTCTTACAAATAAAAATTATTATATTTTATTCTAAATTGAACTCTGTTTTGCATATTTGTTTTCTCATTAATGTGTAAATTAGCAAGTATCTTCGCCTCGAGCATAACAAAATGCGCCCTTTATAATTTGTTCTCATTTGATGGAATTGCAAGTCTGCATAAGATTAAAATTAACATTTAAAAAAAATAGAGATTAATTACTTGTTGCTAAAACTATTATAAATTATTAAACGAGTACCAATCTACCAGTATCTATCTCATTTAAAAACTTATGAGTATTATTCTCATGAGAATATATAATTTTCTGTATAGATGATTATAAAAATAATAAATTCATATACTAATAGATAGAATTATACTAAGAACATCATATTAATTATTCATCTTCTATTATTTTTGTATTATAATATCAATTCTAAATTTTCTTATTCCTAATATAAAAACACCATATCTGAATAAGCACATTCACGATTAGTTTAGTAATTAATTAATGCTATTTTAAATTCCCTTTATAATCCATAATTATACCTAGATATTTATATTTATAGATTATAGGTAGATCGTTCATTTCTAGTTATTACATATTGTATTTGATTGGCATTATTCCAGACTTTGTGTTGTTAATATGCAGTTCCCATTCTTGTGAAAGCTAATTTAAAATTTGTACAAAGCCTTGTATTTGGCATTTGTGTAAAATAAATGCCAGGTCATCTGCATAACTTAATGTTTGTACTTCAGATCCAGTTTTTCAGATAATTTTTTCAGAAAATTATCCATGTATACATTAAATACTAGAGTGAATATAGGAGAGCCTTACGGGACTCCATTTTTCTAATGAAATTCTTCTTACATATTGTGTGCATGGATATATAATATATTACTGTGTATTGCTTGTAGAAATCTTATTTCTTCATCAGGTAAAATGTTATACATTAACAATTATTAATATAATCGATATCTGTCAATAGTTTTATATGCGCTGGAAAAGTCAACAAAGATGATGACTTTTTGATTTTTTTTATTGTAATTTTTTTATATATCCTTAATTAATAACAAATTGGTTTAAGTGTCGTACCTTTCTATGAAGCCAGTTTATTCTTTTTATATTTTATTTATCATATAATCCATAATTATTAATAGAATCTTAGCTCTATTAATTTAAAAGGGGACTTAGTATCACTAGTGGTCGAAATTGTTCTTTTTTAGGAAATTTGGATGAACTTTGTTTAGGGGAATGAGTCTTACCCATCCTAGCTTTTTGTTAACTTCAAAAGTCTTGGGTCCCCAGATATCTCTTAAAAGGTTCCATTTAAATTCTTTATCATCTAATAAGTTATGCAATCGTATGATATTGCTTTGTCAAATTCTATTTGTTTCTGTAATTCTAAAATCTGATTTTATGTTATTTTATTGATTTTGAAAACTTTCCTAATAGCTCGAAACAATTAGAATATACTTTAAGGCCAGCGACCAGTTCTTAACTTTCGTTTAATAGCAATTGTAGAATCCCCATTTCTTTTTTCTTTATTTTTTATGATGTTTTCTTCAATAATTTAAAAAAGGATTTTCTAATTTCTGAAAATAGATTCTGAATTAATTCTATGGCGAGATGGTTTTATGAAGTTGTTTATTTACTATAGTCTGATTCTTTTTATATTTATTATCTTCTTTAAGTGGTGTTTATAAAATGAATCAATGTCTTCATGTAAATTCTATATTTTAAAAGATTCTGTTATTGCTTTTTTTTTATCAATATATATTATTTCAGAGTCGATTCTCTTTAGCTTTTTCTCTATTTCTAATTTTGTCTCAATCAAAAAATGATCGGATTCTTTATACCAATAAGACTAAATTTTAGAATGTGATCAGTTTATGATCGTATAATTCTATTTAAATTTTATCTTTATGTTGTTGTGTTTTGGACTAGAACATTGAGGAATGGAATAGGGTTTTATCATAATTGAAGTGTCCACATATTAGTAAAGTCGTTTATTATCCTATTTATTCTATGGTTTTAATAATATTTGTTTGAAGTTTTGCATATTATTTTAAAACTACTATCTACTGTGGAAGTAGGCATTTATGGTAACCAATTCTATAATTTGATTTACTATTCTAAGTATTAGAATATCATATGGTAAATTATTTTAGGGATAATAATAGTTAGTGATATTTTGTGAATAGAATTATTTATGAACTCCTATTATTATGCCTCCAGATCTTTCAGTATTTTGGCGAGCATAGTAATATGTATATCTAACTGAGTTTTCTACTTGTTAGCCTTTCATCTCTTACAAGCAGATTATGTGTGGACTGTGTGTTTCTATTATAAATAATTTATTCATTGTTAATGAACTGATGTTCCAGTTCACGACATTTAATTTTGTTTATATATTTATATCATTCATGGAGGTGTTTAAATTTTGCTTTTCTCATATTTTATTCCCTCCTTTTTAAAATGTATTTACTTTATTGATCTTTGTTTCTTTCCCATTATGATAATTCTTGATATGCTATTAATAGGAGTGCTATGACTTTTTAGCATTTTTTACAAAGTAATTAAACTTCAAATTGTTCTTCGCTATCGTTTGAGGTATGATTATCAAAAATTACTTGTGGGATGATTGGTATTATATTACTTGTGTTTCTCTTAAAGCTTATTACTTTTATTCATTTATTAATATTCAATTTTGTTTGTCTTCTATGTGTGTTTTGTTTATGTTTGAATTCGTTTATTTTCATTATTGATTTTTTGTTCACCCAAATGATTGTTATGTAGCTTTCTCTTTAGAGGTGAGAATTATCCAAATTTTTCATAAAGCGATTGTTTCGTTATTTTTGTCTATTTTTTTTTCCTGACTCCAACCAAGACTAAATTTACTCAAGTGGCCAGGAATTAGGCCCACCCTAGATATAGAAGGTATCAAAAGTCTATAGAAGATTGGAAAGCCATTGACTGGATACTCAGGTAATAAATTTGCAGACTGTGCTTAAATTGCTGCTTCATTTGTTTCTCCTGATGCACAATTATAAAAGATAAAAAAAATAATCGAAACAATTATTTAATACAAATGATAAAAATTCATTAGGCTATTAATTGTATAATTAAAGACTAATTAACATAAATGTTGTGAGTGAGTCATCTTAATGTACTCTCTTATTGTAAGAAGGAAAGGGTTTATGTTATCATCAAAAAAAGTTGAATTTTTTTGAATTAACAATACTCAAATAATTAATCTATTGAAGACAGGCACTTAATTTATTGTTATAATTTCAGAACAATGAATAGAAAATACCTTTAATGTTATTGAAGAGATATTAAATCATCAAATTATATATATATTATTATTTGTTTTGGTTTAATTTGAGAATTATTTCATAATAAATTTTATTTTTGCAGCCACAAGAGCAAATACAAGATCTAGTTTTTATTAATTTTTATATTATTACCAAATATCGAATTCTATAATGATAAAAAAGTGTGAGTCTCATCAGAAGTATGAAGAAAAATTTATCTGCATTCACAAAACAAGGCTATTGAAAGAAGGTAACAAGTTTTCCTGCCTCAAATGCTTAAAATGGAAAAAATCAAATAATTACCTAAAAAGTATAGAAGAACTTGAAGAAGAGGGTAGAGAAAATGTAGCCAAATTTCTAGTAATGCAAAACAAAATATTCAATATCAATAATGAAATGAAGTAAAAATATATTCAATAATTAAATGATCTTGGCCAAAAATTCGATCACTATTTTTAAAAATTATAAAAGTCCATCACTTCTATCATAGAACAACAAAACCAAAAATTGACTCAAAATATTAACAAAGCAAATTAACTGTTAAACGAATAATCTGTTTTAGATTCTTAATCCATTGATAATTTTATAATTTTCACTACTTTAAATGAAGAAAATTAATAAATTCTTGAAAATAAATATACTTAGATCAATAATTGTTTAGAAAGATAATTCAAATACGAATTTGCTGAGATTTAATTGAAAGTAAACTAATTTACAACGATAGAATTTAATTTTGATAGCGTTCCAGTATATGAGGTAGAATAATTTGAAATTCAAACTGTGGGCAAAAAAAAAGATTAATTGCCTTTTTGCAAAGAACACTAGTTGGAAAAAAACTGTATTTGTACACACGAGGATTGTTTAAAAGAGCAAAAAAATGAATATATTTGCCTAGGATGTGCTATGAATAATCATGAATACCATTATAAGCGGAACTTTGTAAGAACTTTAAAAAAAATTAAGAATGAGTAATCTGAGAAACTTAAATTAATTGAGGAATAAAATAAAATTTTTAAATAAGAAGTTGATAGCAGAATTGATTAAGAATTAACAGCAAATTAATAAAAACAATAGGAAATATTTATTGGTTCTTAAACTATTAGAGAAAATCTAAAATTATTGGAAACCAAGACTAAAATTGATTCTTTTAATCAAAATCCAATTTATATTTATCATAGTATTGACTAGAAGTTATTATCATATGATTCTGAAATGATCAAATTAGAGTTTTAATCCAAATTAAATTAATTAGAATAATTATAATCAAATATTTCAAAAATTAAAAAAGAGGAGTTTAATTAACAATATTAAAATATTGAAGAATAAACATAAAATTTGAAACAAGAAACATTTAGATTAAGGTAATTAGTGCTTTAATAAGAAACCAAAATTTCAGAGTTAGGAAATGAATTAAAAGAAACATCAAATGAGTCAATCATTGCAGAAATCCAAAAATCCTAAAAATTTTTCATACAAGAATCCTTTGAATACTATAATAATAAATCTATTGAGATAAAGAATTATATCAAATCTTAAGTTGAATCTATTCAATTGAATATTTTAGAAAGTAAATAAATCACTTCTCTGTAATAAGACTTAAAAGTTAATATAGAAACAATTAACTATATTAAATAATAAATGGAAACTATTCCAAAGTCTGTTATAGAAAGTGAACAATTTATGACTTTGTCATAAGATTTAAAAAATACTTTAGCGACAATAAATTAAGTAAATTCATAAATTGGAACTGTTCCTAAGTCGGTTATTGAGAGTAAAGAATTTACTACTTTTTAATAAGATTTGAAAAATGCTTAAACAGCAATTAATTAAGTAAATTCATAAATTGGAACTATTCCAAAGGCTGTTATTGAAAGTAAAGAATTTACTACTTTGTAATAAGATTTGAAAAATACTTAAACAGCAATTATTTAAGTAAATTCATAAATTGGAACTGTTCCCAAGTCTGTTATTGAGAGTAAACAATTTACTACTTTGTAATAAGACCTCAAAAATAGTTAAATGACAATAAATTAATTAAATTCATAAATTGGAACTATTCCAAAGTCTGTTATTGAAAGTAAACAATTTACTACTTTGTAATAAGACCTCAAAAATAGTTAAATGACAATTAATTAAATAAATTCATAAATTGGAACTGTTCCAAAGGCTGTTATTGAAAGTAAAGAATTTACTACTTTGTAATAAGATTTGAAAAATACTTAAACAGCAATTATTTAAGTAAATTCATAAATTGAAAATGTTCCAAAGGCTATTGTTGAAAGTAAACAATTTACAAATTTATAATCTACGATAGAAAATTCCTTTAACTAAACTTAGATGCAGGTTTAGAAGATAGAAAATTCTATCAATGAATAGAAAAATTCTTTGTATTCATATTAATTATTCGAATCAAAACCTTAAGTTCAGATTCCTTATTCTAGAATTGATAGTTGTAAGGCTAACATCAATAATATTAATCAAAATTCTGCTAACAACTCGGCTAACAAAAAAAATTGAAAGAAAATATAAGCATCATTTATATTATTATGAAAAGATAAATATTTTTATCCATTTTCTCTAATGAACACTATTTTCATAGTTTTGCTTATACGCAATATTAATAATTGAATTTATATTATTTATTTATTTTTAAAGGAATTAATAGCGATTAAGTGTTAAACTATTAATAAGAAATTATGAGCAAATATAAATCTATCAGAAACCATCGCAAAATTATTATGTGGAAATGCAAGACTCTTTATTATGTTTAGACCCTAATAGTATTCTATTAATTCTTCAATATCTGTGATGTCCGATTCTAAATTAATTAAAACATTATACAAAACCTCTAAACCCGAATATGCAAATCTATGCCGAATATATAATTTATTAATAAATATAATCTAATGAAGAATTCAGTAGATATTATATGTAGAGTCCACACTAAAATTAGTTTAACAATTGTATTGGAGTTTATATTAATTTGATAAATTTTATTTTATTTCAATGATAATTTACCTCCAAACTTAATAGATAATCTATAATTTTAATCAAACCACTCTGGTAGTTTCTCGTTCAAATACTAAACTTTATGCAAGTATCTTATTTGAGCCGTCTTTAGGATTTCAATAAATATACCTTTACAAATGTCACCATTTTGGATAAATCAATTCTTATTCATCCATATAACACTTTATCTCTATGATAACCCTTTTCAAAGTCATATAAATAATTTATAAATAGTATATTTGACAAAATACAATTAAATGTTGCATTAACAAGTTGGATCATAACAGCCTATTAGCAATCCATATTTTAGATATATAAATAGCATTATTATTGTTTCAGTCTTTAGGTAACAAGTTGACATCATTGGATCAAAGTTAAATGCCATAATAAGAATCAATCCTTCATTTGATGAAAAGAAGGAGAATAAGCCATCAAAAATATAAAGCAAAAAAATTACTAAAATTAAATTGTAAATTTACTAAAGTACCAATAAAAGTAATTCTTCACCCTAAACACTTCAATAAAGGTCTAACTTAAATAATAAATGTGTTTTATTAGAAATTTTAATGAGAATAACAGCGAAAGATAATATTATGGACAAAATAAATCATAATTACTAATATGTTTCAGTTCAATTTGGACGAAAGTGAATTGCTAATGCAAATAGGCATTTAATAACTTGAAACCTTATTCCATAAATATGAATTCTGAGAATATAACTTTACATTAAGTGTCTATTTATTGTTATGAATAAAGCAA
This sequence comes from Paramecium tetraurelia, assembly GCF_000165425.1. NCBI lineage: Eukaryota > Ciliophora > Oligohymenophorea > Peniculida > Parameciidae > Paramecium > Paramecium tetraurelia. The sequence goes on from NW_001798968.1 coordinate 75,478, forward strand.
AAAACCTTTTTTTTCTCCTAGATTTTGGATTGGACCTTATTGTAATAAGTTTGAAGTGTAAAAAATAATAAGTTTTCATAATCTATATACGATTTTCTTAACAATTTTTTATACATATGATACAGGATACAAATATTAGCATTCCCTAATTGTTTCAACAATCACCATCGACTAACATGATTAAATTTATTTGACCTGTTAAGAAATTTCAAACCTAAATATACTAATTGTGTTTTAAAGATATACAAAATAGTATTTAAAAAAAGTTTAAAACAGAATTATCAAAAAGCAAAAAATGGTTGACATGTTTAAAGCTATTAATTTAAATGATAATATAAAAATATATTGTGTTTAATCTAAAGATAATATAATTATTGGAAGTCCATAAATTGAAGCATATATTAATCTATTTAAGTAATCCATAATACAGATAGACGATAAAAGATATGAGTAGCATTAATATAAATATTAGTTATTTGAGTTTACATTAAAATTTCTAATTGACTTCAATGAACGATCTCATCTATTGATCAAAATTACAAACAATCTTTGATCATCTATTTTAATGATATGTTTAAGGATTGAAATATTAATCTGATATCTAATTGTTGAGAAGTGTATTAGATGTGTAATAGTGCCTATTGTACAATAATATTAATTATAATAATTTATCTAATTCAGATATATATGAATTCTTAAAAATCACAAGAATGTGAAGGTTTCAGGTTGATAGATGTTGATAGTTCGTACAAGAAGATAAAGGAATTTTAGGAGAGTTAAGAATTGATTAATTTGGATGATTCATGCATTTAGAAGGTAAGAGGAGAAGTATTAATATGTAGATGGCTCAAAATGACGAATGGATTGATTGTTTATGTATTTTGGAAATAGAATTAAAAGCAATATTGTTGGACAGAGTTAACAACATATCCATTTTGCCGCAATATTTGAGACAAAGATTATAACCATTCATTATATTTATTATGAACTAAATGTATAATATTTTCTATGAATTAGAGTATTTATTCAGAATCGAATGAAGTTACAATGTTATCTAAATGAGATTCTATTTTTGGTTTAGAAATTGGCATTCAAAATATGGAAACAATATCCTATTTAATCGCTTCAATTCTTTTATTTGGTGATTCCATCACATGTTACCTAATTTTACAACAGTCGAGTATCGGAATTATTAATTTATAAATCTCTCATCAATCAGTTCTATTATGAGAGACAGGTTTACGGCATCTAAAACTAAGCTGAGAGTTACATTAGCAATTCTCAAATACAATTATTTTACCCTCTTCAATAGGAGATTCTCAGTCAACGCAACTTAGCCGAGAATGTGCTTAGTTTTTCACCATTTTTACGTATGCAAATTCATTACTTTTATAAGAATGGTGGTTTTGAACGTATAAATGAATCTTTATCTAATTTCACTCTCAAACATATAGATGCCTTATCTCTTTTAAGTTATTTTAAAACTAATATCAATGAAAAAATATTTACGACTTTCTTTCAACACATTAACTATTAATAAGTTGCCTTTTAATTGTGTGATGAAGATATTAAAAATGCGAGCAAAGAAACATTCGCAAAATTTAATGCATACATCGCAAACCTAATATCATTCGTTACTTCCTTTTCAGAGCAAAAGGCTTAGATAAATCTAGTGTATATGACTATTTATTTGCAATGCCTCCGTTGTTCTTCACTCCAGAAACGTATATATGGTAATCAGCATAAAATGTATTTTATTAGGATTGCAATCACTGTCCAACATGATCGACACACAGGGAAGTTATATTCAGTATTCGTAGGTGACCAGAAACTTCTTGAAATTCCTTGTGGATAATCAAGTGTTCTAGGATTTATTCGGAGAGAAAACCCATTTTGAATTGATCAAACGATCCTTCCCTCTAATTAAACTCCTTTATGAGAATAAAAGTTTAAAAAGAGAGGAATTAATTAGTATTCTCAGATTGGCCAGAGGTAAACATGAGACCTGGATTAATATAATTTCAACCTTATTATAGGATCTTGCAGAAATATTAAATTTGGAAGATATTCAGATCTTGTTGCAAAATATCCAGTCCAACTAAATCGGTTTGGATGGTCTCAATTTCATAAAGAGTTTGGGTCGAAACAAATACCTAAACAACAGGTAAGATGCCCAAGACTCCAATGTCACTGATAATAAGTATAAAAAATAAAAGCTTACTGATGAAGATTACAAGGTGATATCAGTTGGGAATTGTGAAGATTCTAAAAATTAATGCTAGTCTGATTAACAGAATGCCTAACAATAAACAACCTAATATGAAGACATTAAGGCCTAAATTGTGGAATACCTATTAAATGTGGTTCATGATCAACATGATACCATCATAGGTGAGACAGCATTTGAGATTGCCACTTAACTAATTTGCCGTCAATTCACATTTCTGAGAATCTAATATTTGATGAATGCAATACAGGCGTTGAATTTGGATTAAGCTCAATTGCCTATCCAGAATTACTTTAATTTGATAAAAAAAATCATTGAATCCTCCTATCCGATTGAGCAATTCTCCAATCCGGATGATGTGTTGAATTGGATGTAGTAATAGTATAATTTAAAAATCAACTTTTTGAATTTGATAAAAAGAGAAAAATTAAAGTATCTTTATAGAGAGGAAAAAGAATACTTGTAGGTGATTATTCAATGTGTTAATTTCTATAAATTTTTACATAAGAATAGTAAAATTAAACAATATGAATTATAGATACTATGGAAATTGCTAGTTGAAAATGCAAGATGTTTGGAGGAGAGAGACTTGTTTTTCGACTGGTTCTATGAATAACTAAATTTAGATTATGATGCAATGATGTGGTTATTCATCAAAATAATCAAATAAATTCCATTGTCATAATCAATGCTTAGATGTTTAATAAAATTGGTTCTGTATTACAATCAAAAATACAAGTTATTTAAAGTGAAATATGAGAACTATCAATTAAATAACTACGATCTGATAGGTCTTAACATATTGTGGAGGATATTTCACACTCACCCTGATTTGTACAATCAACTCTCCGAATTCTTCATTAAACTATTAAAGATGGATCAATACCCTGATGTGCTCAATCATTTGAAACAGCAATATCTAGATGAACTCTTTTCACACATCCAAAATCCCACTTCTATCTAATTTGTTCTACAACTATTGGAAGAGTTTGAAGGATACAAGATGATTGAATAAGAAGAGAAGATTATTGTAACAATCCTTAACAAGTGTGCAAATGCCTTGAATCCCAAAAAATAGGAAATCTAATTGCAATCTAATACACAGGTTTATTAGGCTAAACAATTCATAGGAAAGAAATTGAACCCTTCGATGAAACCAGAAGAATTTGATATCTTTTGCAGAGGCTCCTTGTTCAAAGACAATAAGACCCTCAAAGATTACAAGGTGAACGAGAAGTTAACCTTCACCGTCACAAATAAATAGGGTTTCAATAACGACTTTGAACCTTGTGAACAATATGACTTAGATGTCCATGAGAAAGTGAATAAGATTCTAGACATTGTCGACATTCAGAACAAAAACTTTATCATATCAGTTTTGAAGGATAAGAACTTTGATGTAGAAAATACCATAGGAGAACTCATTGACCGAGGCGATTAATTATATAATGAGTATCAATAGAAGAATCTGAATAGAGCACCACCTCCAAAAAAAATAGAAACCAACACTTCGTTTTCTTTTCTAATTTCAAATTAATATATAGATTAATTATTCAACTTATTGAATTGCAACAACCAACAATTGAATACTAAAATATGGAGTATCTTGCAAATGATTCCCAGTAATCAGGAAGTATATTAATTAATTGAATAATCACAGAATGATTGGAGTAAGTTGTTAGTTGTTGATAACAAATATCGATTACAATATCATTTACAAATATTAAGGGAATAATTGTCATGTGATTGTGTAGAAGATGAAGATAATTACAGAATATTGAGATATAATTTCATATAAATTGGTGGTTTACAACTGTTATTGAACAATCTTGATAACCCATTAGAAATATTACTCATAATATTTTATATATTTCATATGTATTTGAATATTTATGCTGCCAATTAACTCACAGACAATAGTTATTTGATGCTTCTTAAACCAAAAACCAATGATCAAGTTATGAGTAATTTTGCTTCCTAGGACATCATTCAAGACTATTAGTCTTAATCATTATTTAAATTTTAAATTTTTGATATTGAGATCAACTGGGAGAATTTATTGAATAAATTATTCAATTGGATAGGTATTGAACGATGCTACACCACTATACTCAGTATACTATTTGTTTAACCTACTTTATTGAATTGCTAATTTCCAATTAATTAATTGCTAAATTTATTGAATAATCCTTTGTTGGAACAACGTAAATTGGCAGCAAATTTCATAGTCACATTAAATGATCTTGGCATTAAATTTGGATACAACTTGAGCGTTCAATTTCTGCCAATATTGATTTAAGGACAGACTGAATACGAAGAATTATTCATAGTTATTGCAGATTTAATTGATTAAACAAACGACGTGTCCTTTTTGTAAACTCAGGAATTGGGTTTGAAAATCATAAATTTCATTTTGAATAGGCCAATAATTGAATCACCATTTATGGAGAACGAAGATAAAGTATTATAAGGTAATTTAGTGTTGCTGATATCTTTGTTGAAGAAGGATTAAGACTTATAAAATAATCTAATTGATAATCAATTTTCTAAATATATTTATGAGTGTTTGTTTGAAATGCACAACAATTATTTACTCTACCCAGTGTATAAGAGGAGTAATACAAGGAAGAGAGCTTTCGATTTATTGTTAGAGTTAAGCAAAGTCTAAATGCATCTCTATTAAATACTAGATCTAATTCAAATCAATCAGCAAACCAGAACAAGTTCTCAAGAATTAAATTCAGAATTTGGCATCAAAAGAGAACATGGATTTGTAGGTCTCTGCAACTTAGGAGCGACTTGCTATATCAATTCGTTACTTTAGCAATTGTTTATGAATATCCAATTTCGAAAAGGTATTTTGAATGGGCAAATTCTCATCAAGACTGAGCTTGGAATGTAACTCATAATAACAAATTACGCTAATCAAGAGCAGATCGAAAGTTTGAATGAACACACCTTATTCCAGTTGTAATTGGTATTCATTTAACTCTAAGAATCAGTCAAGCAATACATCAATCCCAACTAGTTTATTAAGACACTCAAAGGCTTTGATGGTTAATAGATCAACCCTCTGATTCAGGAGGATTGCAATGAATTCTTTAATTTGTTAACTGGAAAGTTAGAATAGGATTTGAAGCATACTGTCGAATAGAATCTCATACAACAGAGTTTTGGAGGTACTTTGGTAAATGAAATCAAGTCATTGGAATCTGATTGTGACTTTTCGAAGGAAACAGAAGAGCCCTTTTTGACTGTTTCTGTTGAGATCAAAAATAAAAAGAGTTTGTATGAGGCATTGGACTTGTTTGTAAAATCTGATGTTTTGGATGGGGAAAATCAATACTTTTGTGATGAAGTCTAACGTAAAATCGATGCAGAAAAGAGATGTTACTTCACAAAGTTACCCAAAACTTTCATTTTCCATCTTAAACGATTTGAATTTGATTTCAATACCAACACTCGTAGCAAGATAAATGATTATTGGGAATTCCCCTTAGAACTCAATATGTTCAAATGGACTCGTGATAATATTGTTGAACATCAATAATTGGAGGATTTCACAGAGTATATGTATGTTTTGAAGGGTGTTCTTGTTCACACAGGAAGTGCTGAAGGAGGCCATTACTTCTCCTACATTAGAGATGGTAAAAATCAATGGTTTGAATTCAATGATAAGTTGATCACTCCCTTTGATACTCAGAACTTGAAGGAGAAATGCTTTGGAGGCAATCAAAGTAATGAGTGGGGAATACCTAATAGCAAGAATGCCTATATGTTGTTTTATGAGAAAGAGAAGTAGGCTAATTAGTAGAAGATCAACCAAAACAAAATAGAAATCGAGAGTGAGGATGAGGATATTAACATAGAACAGTTGAGAAAGTAGGTTATCAAGTAGAATACACAGTATTTAGAAAACAAATTGTTGAATGCTCAAGAATATGTGAGTTTTGTTTAGAGACTGGTGTAAGTAGGTATGGAGAGTAACTAAATTCAATCACTTGCACAATTGCTTCAATTGTTCACCATCTTCACTTTCTCATAGTTTTTGAAGAACAAGGACATCTAGTAATTTTAGAATAGCCTCAAAATTCTCAACAACTCCTATAATCAAAACAATTCAACATGTGTATGGTTACTTGATTATTTTAGATTCAACAAGGAAATGTTGATTCACAGTTTAATTGAACATCAATTAGTTGAAATTGCTTAATTCTTGAATTTAGTGATTGAATAAGCTGGTGCATATGATTCATCGAGTATATAGCCATTCTTTTAGTTTTATCTAAGTGAATTGCTACCCATTGCAAGTAAAAATCATAAGAATGGAGTTTACTATTTTGAGGTGATCAGTTATAATATCGATAGACATGAAGCTTTGCTCAATTTGTTAATGCAGGATGGTTACTTCCATAAGTTTTATGAAATACTAATAGATAAATTGAAATCAAATTCTCCCTCAAATTATTTGTTAAAGGAGGATTCTATGATCCTAATTTGCGAAATATTGGGTAAGATAATTAGATACTGTTAGACAGTTGGCATGTTATCGAACCAAGACTGTCCAACCTATTTGCATAAGGGATCAGTAATGTTTGAGTTAGATCAATTGTGGATTGAAGAATTGTTTTAGTAGAATCACTTTAGAAAGTACATCTTATCCATGGTTAAACATCAAAAGCAATTGATTTAGATGATCAAACATATTTGTTGGAATGACCAAGGTGTCAGTAACAAAGTCATTTAGGAAATTCTGATTCAAATATTGGACAATGACAATTCATGGTCTTCATTGGAGAAGATAAGGGAGGTCTTAAAGGAAATCCTGCTTATGGAGGATGGATTGCAATAGACTAGAATCATATTGATATTCTCATATGACTAAAGTGGTGAATCGAAAACCGCTAGAGCCAATACATTAATAGAGATCATATCGAAAGACGATCTGGATTACACGATAGGAATTATCTGCATGTTAGCTGAACTGGGTTTTAATGTGGTTGCTTTGGCTGAATATTTGAATTCAAACAAGGGGGATTATGAGTTCCTATTGTACAAATTAAAGGATATCATGACTATTTCATAGCGCTTTTTTTATCCAATTGTGTAGATCCGAAAAGCCATTGAATAGGTAATCATAATGTTATTATCAAAAAGTTGCAAAGCATTTTCTAAACACAGGTTGAGATCAATGTTGAAGATGACAATCGACGATAATCGGATGAGGAATCGAAATGCTTAAGTACTCAAGTGCAATAAGATTTGGAAGATACTAATCAAATTTCATAATGAATTAAAATATATAATTAATAATATAAATTAAATGGCATCAGCTTTTCCCAAATTGCCAGGTTTTGTGCCCACCCAAGATATTGATGTAATTGAATAGTAATAACTTGCATTAGAAACCGAACTTCAGAAAAGTCTCATCCACTAAACAAGAATAGAATAGAGAAGTCAATCATCTTCCAAATAAGGAATATGCAGTACCTCGTAAACAACCAATTCAAATACCTCCTCAAAGTGGCATGTTCAATCCTGATTATATGAGTACTACTCATGCAATGCATCTCCCCAAAGTATAAAAAACAGTTACACTCTTTTAGAATGTAACCAATGACTCTGAAGAATTGTATCAGCCATCTTGGGTGAAAATGGATAGACATGTTCTACGATTCAGCGGCTATTTCAAAGAAGCTGTGGTCGAGTCTGCACTTGAAAATTACAGAATTCGCAAAATCACCATCTGTTACTACCTTGAGGATCACTCCTTAAGCATAACCGAACCCAAGTAGGAGAATAGTGGAGTGCCTCAAGGAGCATTCTTGAAAAGACAGAAAGTATAGTATACTCTACTAACTTAATAGGTTCTACGTGCTGATGATTCCAAGACCTTCATTCTCCCTGAGGATTTCAGAATCAACCAAGACATCATAATCTTTGGAAAGACAATCCGTCTCTATGATTGTGATCAATACACAAGGGAGTTTTATGAGGTATCTCACATTCTTTAATTTCACCTAGTTACAAGGCATACCATAACAACCCTCCTTTGCACCTCAGTCTGACTCATTTGAAACCAAGACAATGACTAAGTTCATTCCTCAAAAAGATACTGTTATGAAAGATTACTTAGAACATAAATTAGGAGGTGGTCGAGTGACATCCTAAAAGCAATTTTTGGAGAATGACAGAAAGGTTTCATTTAAATTATCTAATCTATAGGTTCTTAAATTCTATGTGTTCTCAGATATCGAATATATTCTACACTACTATCTGGCAGATGACACCATTGAAATCAAGGAAATCAATTCTGCCAACTCCGGAAGAGTTCCATTTCCCATGATGTTGAGAAGGTAAAAACTCCCCAGGAAGTTCTCACTCAATCAACCTGGATAGACTTATGCTGAGGATTTCATCAGACCATAAGATATTCAATACGGACAACCACTCATTATCTATAATCGCAAGTTCTTCATCAATGGTTGTGATCAATTCACTAGATATTACTACTTAGAGAAGTTCAACGTAGACTTCCCTTTAGGAGGATAGGAAGAACAAGTGCCATAGGAGAGATCAAGTAATTATAGATAATTAGAATCTATTTAGACATCATCATCCCTCCTCACAATGGCATTGGAGATGAGTAGGACTCACTCGGGTACATCTACAGGTTGTAACCTAAGCCACCGAAGAAGGATTTCTTTAAATGGGTTGATAACTAAGTGAATCTTAGATTTCTGGCCATGTTCAACACAACCAAACCAGAAGACAAGGACAGAGTATTTGTAATCACTTTCTTCTTAAATGATGACAGTCTTTTGGTCTATGAACCAACAGTGCGAAACTCAGGTATGTGATGATGTTCTCATTCTTATTAGGAATACCTGATGGGAAGTTCTTGGAAAAGAGAAAGTACAAAAATGTCAATAATAACAATGAGTTCTTCAATCCAAATGATCTCATAGTTGGGAATGAGGTTGTCATAAATGGGTGGAAATTCCAATTGCTTGATTGCGATGAGTTTACTCAGAAATGGTATGCTCAAAACTTCAAATGAGATTCATTAAATAAATAATTTCACATATAAATTAATGTTTAGCAGTTAAACCCCTAATGCATTTATTCCGAATGCTCAATCCAGATATGTGATATCTCCAAGAATAGGATAATCCATGTAGGTTAATCAGAATTTTCAATATCATCATCAACTAACAGAATAAGAGAATATCAATTCAAATCCATCGGAACATTTGCATCTGCACCTTCACCATCTAACTAAACTCTATTTTATGATGCTCCTATGCTATTTCATTGCCTTGTTTAATTTAGTAGCTTATTTATACTAACTAGATTGATTTTGAATCGATGAATGCATTCTTTAATCAAAATGGATATTTTCTTTATTTGTTTTTAGGAGCACTTCTATTCATATCAGTGTTGTCTCTTGTAATAGATAATTCAATACTCTATATACTATTCGTAATTCTATTCTATTTTTTATTTGCCTGCATAAAAGCTGTGAATAACATGAATGTGGCTTTGATGATGATATTCACTTATGGAGGACAAGTGCTCGCCCAATTTTTGAGTGTCCTATCAGCCAACAATGAGAAAGATTTGTAATTGCATCAATAATCTTTATATATCTTAACAAGTGGTTTGATTGTCTTCTAATTGTTCATAACTTGTTTTGACATTGACTTCTTTGAAATGATTGTCATCCTCATAACTGGGTTTGTTTTTGGGTATGCTATTGATAACTATTACTTCTGTATAGATTCTTTTTGGTAATTTCAACAATGAGCAATGAATCCAGATTCAATGGGAATGCTTTACCTGAAAGCATTAGTATCTATACTAAAATCTTAGTTTAAATTCTAAGGAAGGCTTAACAGATAGCAAGTCTTTATTACAAAGATCCTGTGGAGGTGGAAATAAAGTTAATAGAAAGGAATAAGAAGATCGATGAGAATGATTATAAGATGATGAATCAGAGTGATGCCAAGAATTATCAACACTTGTTGATAAACGCATTGAATGGCTTGGATGGGTTGATTGGATTGAGTGATGGCACCTTCATATATAAAAAAGGAATGATTTAATATTCTAATTCCAAATTTGAAGAATGCACCAATGTGGCCATTATGAAATTATAATGATTAATCAATTATTATAAAATAATTGTGGCCCAATACTCACTTAACAATACAACTAATTCTAAGGGGACTGAGGTATTAATCGATCCATTCCTGTTTCAAATTCGGAATCTCACCATTCCGCATAGCCACAATCTGCATAAACTACGAAGCTATCTTTTCCACATGTTGCGTATGCTAAGCAGCATTCTCCTTCTTCCGTATACTCATATTGCACATTCTGGTCGTATAAGAAATGCCCTTATTATCAAAGTACTAAGTGATCTATTGGTATGCTTGTCTGTTGATGTATGCGAATCTCATCTTCAACTCTTCAACCTCTTGAGTTTCTTTAGGCAACATGAAATGGTAGGAGAGTACCTGACTCTACTTGATCTTTATCCTATCCATTTCAGTTACCATTTCCCACTTCTCGATGGGTTCGGTAGTAAAGTATTTGTGCTTCTTCTTCATCAAATCCTAGAACTCTTTGAGATACCTGGATTAGGCTTTATTTCTATTGGAAATCAATTCCACACACTGATTTTGCATGTCCCTCTAGAATCTGAAGAACTCATACAGATTTTCATTCAGAGTGTTAGCCAACTTGTTTAAATTGGTGCTCCAATCTACCAAGTATTCCTCCAGTAGAGTGTACACAAATTCCAATAAGGGGAGACTACCAACAATATTTTTTAAATTGAAGGCTTTCGTAGCTTCCTTCAGAGAACCAATGCTTCCTCCTAGATTCTTGACTTTGACGATGAAATCCTTCATAGAGGCAACCAGAAACCTAGAGTTATCAGTCAACTCTTTGTAGATATCATTAGTGTTCAACATGTAACTATGAATAGTGCTTGTTATTACTTATTAATGTCCATGAAGTACTTATCCATCATGGGATTGAATTCCAGAATGACCTATCCTTCTTGATTAGCATAATCGCTATATTTGGTTGGTTGTTTCAACACTGTGGAAGCAGCCAATAATTACTTGAATTTGATATCATCATCTATAAACAAAAAGCCTTCAATAAAATCCGATTGTCTCAACAAATGGTTATTTAGGATGGCACTCAAGAATTATTCTAACATTTTGCATCTCTTGGAAATGTGTTCTGGAGTGAACTTTCTAAATAGGGTTTTGGCAGGCAATGGTGGTATCAGACTATCTGGATATTACTACTGTAAGGACTCTTGTAGCCAATAGAAGTGTTCGACTCTTCTCCACACATTGGAACCGAATTGTCCGACAATTACACAATAGTTCACGTAATTTGGGGTGAATGTGTTGCCTTCTATTATCTTATATTCTGGGATTCTGGGCTGTATGATAATTTGAGGATTCTCAACGTAATACAGGACAATCCTATTGGGAGGCAATTGTTTGCATGAGATGGTCTCTCTGTAGTTTTTCTCATCATTGATTATCACATTTGGTTTGAGTAGGATCTCCTCCTCAATGCTCATTGTTCTTGTGATATCTTGCATTCATACCTGGTCCTCCTGAATTCGTCATGCTTTTTCTCGACCAAGACCTTGACTTCTGCTTCCAAGGCCTCATAGCTCCATGAGTCGATCAAATCAAATTGTTCTCCCTTGACTTGACTCAAATGCTGAATCAATTCCTCTTTGGGTATTTTCTCGTAAAGGACTGCTGCCGACAATAAGTCCTGTTTCTTGAGTCTCTCAAATGTCAAACTCATTCAATACGCAAAAATTAATATTCCATAACATATGTATTTGGATACATTTAATGAATAATTTTATATTCTTTATAATTTACGCATTTTTATTATAAATCCAAATAATCCTCTCTCTATTTCATTATTTTTTGTGACATTTTTTAAATAAATTAATGAAGCAATCCTTTTAAATCAAATCTGACATGTATTTATTATTATATACTAGTTAGATAACTTTGCTTTAAAATTGTGTTCTTGGGGTCCAGTTCAGTGGGCAAAACCTCGATCATTAAGCGATTCCTCAAAAACGAATTTGCGATGAAGTCGATGAGCACTGTAGGAGTGGCATGCGTATTAAATATTGATTACCCAAGGAATCGAAAGTAATTACTATAAACAACCAATAAGTAAAGGTGCAATTGTGGGACACTGCAGGACAAGAGCGCTTCAGGTCCTTGACCAAGAATTACTACAGAGGTTGTGACGCAGTGGTGATTGTCTATGACATTTAAAACATGAAAAGTTTCGAATAGGTCAATGGTTGGATAGCTGATTTCGAGGAGTATAAAATGTCATGATGCAAACTAGCAAATGCGAAAGACCAGCAATAAAGATGTTGTTAGGAAATAAAATCGATCTGAGTCGAGAAGTCGGAATTGAGTTGGGTCAGCTCTTCGCCAGAAAACAGAAACTATTATTCCACGAAGTATCAGCAAAAGAGAACATCAACATCGAAAATGCCATCATCAAACTAATCGAAATTTTGATTCAAGCAAGATAAATCGATTCTGGTGACAAAGTAGTCCGAAGGGGCTCTCTTGTCGAAGGCAAATCCAATAATGGAGACATGTCAAACAGTGGAATTAGCAAATCAACCAGACCTGTATCCTACAAACCCCCAGAAAAAGATGCTTCCATATCCGATACTTCTAAATTATAGGCTATTAAATCGGGGGGTGAAAGTTCACAAGAAGAATCTCCTTATACTTCTGGTCCTGTGTTGTAACAGACATCTCCACCCACCATCATTGTCACTCCGCCTGAAGATACTAACGCTGTCAGTCAGGATGAGAACAATATGTGGTTATAAGAATCTAAGAAGAACAAGTTGATGAAAAAGAAATCTCATTGTGTAAGCACTCTAGCTGTGCCGTTGAAATTGGTTCATCCCAGAGATTCAGAGGTGAATAGGGACGAGTATCTTCTAAGACACAATGTCAATCAGGGGTGTTTCTGTTCATGTTGATTATATTAAAATCTCTATTAATTAATTCAGAAAGAAAAAAGATTTAAAAAATTATTTTAAATAAAATGCCAAAGGGACAGACAACCACTACCCAAAAAGCTTAGAAGGCTGCTAAAAATGCTAGAGTTGCAAAGAAGGTTATTAGAGCCAGAACTCATTTCCAAAATAGATTCCACACTGCCAAACCTTTGGCACTTGCAAGAAAACCCAGATTCACCAGATTGACCAGATAATTGAAACCCATTACCAAAGGTTTGGATTTCTAAAATGTCCTCAAACATCCTCTCATTACAGAAAAGGACATGAAGAAGATGGAAGATGAAAATACCATGGTCTTCTATGTCAATTAAAAAGCAACTAAACCATAAATCAAAAGAGCATTCTCTAAGATCTACGAAGTCAAAGTCAGAAAAGTCAACGTAATATTTACATGCCTATATTCAGATCTTAAATACCTTCGGAGGCAAAAAGAAGGCATACATCAGATTGGGAGGTGAAAACGACGCACTCAATTTGGCCAACAAAATCGGAATCATCTGAGTGACAAAGTCATTTTATTGCATAGTAAAATATATATATATATAAATATATCTATTATTTTTTATATTATTCGTTAAATTTATGAACACTACTATCCGTAAATTGTATACTTTCAAAAAGAAATAGAAGAGCTTCGACAAAACCTTTGGTGCCAAATATGTCCAAGATTTACTCAACAATATAGTTGTCCAGAAAATAGACTTTTCAGCAACCCCGGAAATCTGCAAAACCGAAGAAGATCTTGATCTGGATGATCTTATAATACATGACATCTCAAAAACGGAAGGCCCTGAAGAAGATCTCCTTCCCATAGATGATTTATCACAAAAATTGAATGATCTTGTAAGTCCCAGGAAGAAATTAGTCACCTTTGATTCAGATAACTATAGACTCATTTATAGATTAAAGAAATCTAAATCCAAACTCATTGTTGTACCTTGCAAAGTCTCAAAACGCACCTTCAAAATGACTGATCAAGACCTCCAATTTCAATAGTTATTTGACCAATCCAATTTCCAATTTTAACCTCCAAATGAATTGGATTTCTTGATCCCCTTTAATGACTTTTACTAAAAAATAAATGAAATCGTCCTCAATCAACTGTGAATAGATATTATTTTATTATTTCAAACTTATATATTCATCACTACAATTATTTTCCTATCCATCAAGGTGTTTATCTACTCTTAAAATAATAAAAACTATAATTTCTCAATTCTCAATTTTCACTTTCATCCATTCCAATCTAAATACTAATAGATCATTAATACATCTGATTACCTTGTGACTCTTAAACAGACAAACCTGAATTAATTAAATTAGTTAATTTTATACAATAAAACATAATATCTATCAATTAAATAAAGCTTCATTAGTTTAAATGTAAAATGGAAGCACCTACATACTCCTCTACAACCATGCATGATTATAGGCCTGTTATGCTGTGTATCTCTCTCTAGACAATCGTTTAACTAGGTTTTCTATGAAATCCCTGAGATCTCTAGATGCCGTGTAAGGTATCATGAAGCATGCCTATATTAAAGATATAGATACTGTTTTCATTAACTCTTATTGGTTCTCCTTCCAGGGAGGCTTGCCAAAACAAAGTTCATAAGTTAATACACCCAAACCCCATATGTCAATCTTCTTATCGTACATGTCACCTTCTAAGATTTCAGGAGATGCATATATCAATGTCCCACATTGAGTTTGTCTGTATTCATCTGGAGAATATACACAGAATGAGAAGTCTGCTAGTTTGACCTATCCAAAACTCAATAAAATATTGTCTGGCTTTATGTCTCTATGGATGACATCTTGATTGTGAATGTACATTAATGCAAATGTAATCTATTAAACCAATTGAGCTGCCTCGTTTTCAACGAATTTCTTATTCGGTTTAGTCTGTTAAACAGTATTCAATTGTCCATGAGAACAATATTCTAACACTAAAACGATTTCAGATTCTAAACAGATATTTTATTAATCTTACAGGTTTAAAAGAATGTATACAACCTTGTGATATTGGGATGTTCTAGGAGATATTGAATTTTGATTTCCCAAGCCAATTGGCCTTACATCTTCTCCTTGATTATTTATGCTTTCTTTATCACTTTCAATGCAACCAAGAATCCCGTCTGAATCTAGATTGCCAAAAACACTTCACTGTACTTACCCACACCCAATCTCTTGATTGTTATAAAATTCTTATATTTTGGCATCTCTTTTTTCTCTTACTCAGAGATCACTTGCACCTTCTTAAAAATAATTAAATCCATACATTTTGATTCTCCACTTTGTTGTTATTACTTACAAAACTCGTGATTTGATTCTGCTCTGTTGGAAATTAAATTTAGTCACTTTTCTTAGGAGATACGTATTCGAGTTTGCTTTTCAATGTCTATTGTTGCACCATTGATTTTTGAGAAACAAGTAAAGGAGAACTTCCTAAGTTCTTAACATCTGTGTCTGTTTTTATGATCCCTGTATTAGCATAAGATTATGAATATCTAGCCTAAGGATCTGATGGTCGGTGTCCGTACGTATTCCTTGATTTCTGTAATACCGAATCCACATAAGAGAGTATGTTTGGATTCTGGCGAGGTGTATTCCCTACTATAGAATAGGGTCGATAAGGTTAATATGGATTATTCATTCGGTTTATTACGCTTTGATTTATATAAAAATTATACTAACAGGCGACATGAATAAATAATAGAAATCCAATAGAATGATTTAAACTAATCCTCATGTATTCATCAATTTAAATTTTCTGGTCTGCAATAGAGACTATTATTAATAGATAAATAGATTATTATATATAAATTGTTAGACCACACTTTAATATCAGTTACTATTAAATCAAATATTCATTTAAGAATTTTATGAAGATTTATCAGCAACAGCGACATATCTTTATAATAATTGAGAATTCAAAGAAGGAATTCAATAATTTCGCATTCTTACAAGATATCATATAAGGTATCTTTTAAGAAATCAAATCTTCAGATAAACTTAATATAAAACAGTAGAATCTCTGTCCTCTTTATGGTTTTAGGACTATATCTGTAATTTCTTTAATGTTGACTTCTAATCACTAAAATTGCTTACTCATGTTTTACACCTTGAACAATTTACAAAATATTTAATTACATATACTAAGCAACATGATTTTTATTGGCTCTTAGATAAGCACTCATAAGTTCATCGTGATTTACTTTATTAACATTTAATGTAATTATATATAAAATCAACTAAATTATTAAAATGTCTATTAAAAGTTTTATGGGTCCTCTCTCTCTTCCCTCTTACTTTTTAGGTGATTCAAGTACCAGCCTGCAAATATGATCAACACAACAACAATTAGAGTAACCAAGATCCAAATCCATGTGTTTGATTTTGAATCATTATAATTTATTGTGAATGTAGAACCACCAAGGGGTAATTCATAATTCTATAAGATCACTGCGAAATAATCATAAGTATTTGTTGGCTCCATTTTGATATAGAAGGTTGTGTAATAGTTCGAAAATGTCATTTCATTAAAATCAGATTAATAATAATCCTTTGGCCTTTCTTTAGAAGAATATAAATATGATGAGCTCAATTTGAGTAACTCCTTATCTTCTTAATGGCCAACATTAAATAAAAAGAGTGCGTTTTTAATGAAGGTTCCATCATTTTATAAAACCATTGGGATGTCGAGAATGAGATAACCATCCTCAGATCTATGGTTTATAGGTTGATTCTTGTATAATGCAAGAGAAGGAGTCTAATAATCAATTTATCGGTTTGAAGTCTAATATAATGAAGAAGTTATACTGTAAATTTGTATTGCGGAAATGTTGCCCCTCCTTTTGAGCCATAAGCTCTGTATGTTACTGGAGGTGATGAATCTGTGCGATTCAAATAATCATAAAAGAAATATGTTCCAGGTATTGGTTTCAATTCAACTAATTTTCCATCCTCTGATACCCTAGCAAATTAGATTGGGCCCTGAAATGACAAAAATGAAACTTATGTGGTATAGAAACCTTCAATTGTGAAATTCTTGATTTCATTTTATTCCAATACTCCATAAATATCATCAGAGTATGCAAAAATACTTGTGATGAATAACAATATATATTTATTAATCATAATATTAACTTGATTGTAATTTTTAGAATATTTTGTAAATATTAATG
This sequence comes from Paramecium tetraurelia, assembly GCF_000165425.1. Lineage (NCBI taxonomy): Eukaryota > Ciliophora > Oligohymenophorea > Peniculida > Parameciidae > Paramecium > Paramecium tetraurelia. Next base: position 92,999 of record NW_001798968.1, read on the forward strand.
TCACTACATGTAATGAATTTCTATATGCATTCAAATGTAGAAAACCCTAATTTGCTTTACTTAATTATACTAAAACAATTAATCAATTCATTTCTGTTCAGGAGGTTTAAATTATTATCATAGAATACAAATAATTGATTCAACAATTCTGTACTATGATTTTAAAGATTGCCATTCAATCAATCATGTAGAATACTAAATAATTACATTTTGCAATGTTATTAAATATATATGCTTACCCATAAATATTTTATGAATTTCATTAATGCTTTGAAGTATTTTTAGGGTTCATTTTGATTATTATATGAAATTTATTGAGAAGTTGCCATTACATATAACTTCATAGCTTTTAATTAGAGTGAGATTTCATTCAAATATTATCTTTAATAATAATTAACTGATTTTCTAAGACTTCTAATTAATTCTTGAATTAAATTCATTATCCCTTACTATTGATTTAATATTTAAACTAAAAGGCTATCTACTAAATCATTAAAATTCATTAGAAATAATTATATCAAAATAAGAATTACTAAATACTTGCATTCTATTCCACCTATTTTGAATGATTATTTGATATGAGTAATTCGTATTACTTGATAATTATCAAAAATATATTGATATTTGAGATATAATAATAATATTGTAATGAATACTTTTATTTTTCATCTTCAATTGCCAAAACCCGAAGCTTCCTTGAAATTTCTCATAACTTAATTATCTGAATTGTTATCCCATTAAGCCAACTCAATACGCTCTTGCATTTTGTTAAGTGTCTCTTTAAGCATGTCTGCAAATTCTAATGACATATCATCTATCTTCTTCCTTAATTCTGCGATATCCTAGTCTTTTTTCTTCAGTTTCTCCTCATAACTAGCTCGATAATCGGTTATTTATTATTCTTTGGTTTCTAGGTATATAGATGTATTTACGTACTAATAACTTCATCTTTCTCTTTGACAGTAGCATTCAACTCATTGATATCTTTAAGTAATTCATCCTGCATTTGTTTATATTGTCTATTCATATCAGTACTGATATTGAATAGCTTTTCCTTCTCTCCTTCTTATTCCTTCTCCATACTTAAATATTTTTATTGTAACTGCATCTCTTATGTTTTGGAACGATCAGCTCTCATTTGTTCCTCGACAATTCTCATCTATAATCTTTTGGCTTCAAAATCGAGCATAGTGATCTTGGCTGCATTGTTTTGTGCACCATCATCTTTTTATTTTTTAGGAGGCATTGTTATTATATATATATAAATACTATATTAATATATAATTGATATCGAAAAGGAATGTAAAATATTATTTAACACAAATAACTATATATATATATTGACTGTTATATTTCAATACTTGTGGTGTTTCCTAATATAGAAATTTGAATTTTTACTTGCTATGTTTTCTTGACTTACTCCTTTCTTTTTCTTTTTCTTTATCTTTATTCTTCTTTTTACTGCTTTTTTTCTTACTCTTCTCTCTTGAATTCTCTCTACTCCTTGATCTCTCCTTTTCCTTCTTATCTTTCTACTTCTCTCTCTCCTACTCCTTATCCTTTGCAATATCCTCCTTGAATTCCTACTTCCGAGCTTCCTCTTCCAATATCTTCTCCAAAACCAATCTACGAACCTGCAACTTTTGTAATTCCACTCTAATTGTTGAAAACCCTTGATGTATTCTTCCATCTAGATGTGTTCTAAGAAATAGATTAATACTAAGATCTATACTTGACTTTATTCTCTGTCTCATAGAGAGATTGTCTTGCCCCACACACCTCACAAATTTTATATGTTTTAAATGGATTGTTTGTACCCTCATATGCAAGTAATACATCTTCTCGAGCCTTCTTTAAATTGTCTGCCTCCATGATCAATCTTTCTGACTCGTCTATTTTTCCTTATTCCCCCATCTTCTCACTCTAATCTGTCAATAGATTAATCTATCTTTCCATATTGTCAAGTCTATCTTAAATTTCCTTGGGTCTATCCGCCACTTACAGTTTGCTTGATTATTCAACTTACTCTTCATGCTTGGTCAATATCTTGTCTACTTCCTTCAACTTGTCTTGGATGTAGGCTAATATAATTATTAGGTTCATACTAAACCTATCGCTTCTTCTATGTATTTCTTCTCTCTCTATTGCTTCTTCAGACTCCTGTCACTGTTGAATTCATTTATGAAGAATTGATCATGTCTCTTATTGCATTCTCCCTCATGATCATACTTTGTATGCTTCCAAAGATCATTGAAACACTTCGAAACTAGTATATTCTTGCACACATCATCATTCCAATAATGAGCATCATTTTTCCTCTTACTCGCAATCACATTTCTCTCCTTTCCAAAAAGTTCATCAAGGAGTGCTCGAGAATCTTCGCACATTAATTTGTTAATTTAAATATTTTATTCATTTATACTCTACCCTTCAAAAATGAATATAAATATAGATATACAATAATCTCTTATATCTCAAATTAACTTTATAGTTGACTCACCAATAGCTAGTATCTTGTCTTAAATAATGCAGAAGTCATAAACTTTAAAAAGTGGAATCTATTTGCATTGATTACTCAACAAATCCCACTCATACAAGTTTGATCTCAAATTAATAATGCATTTCTTATCTAAAAACAGACACTTGTTTATAATCTCTCCCTTTGTTTTGCAAATCTATGCCAATTTCAAATCTCTTATTATCCATTCCGATTGAGCATTTAAAAACAAATACTATGAAGAGAACTTTATCTACTTGATAACGCTTGGTCTACAATCAGCTACTAATCAAATATACAAAAATACCCTTCTGAACCTATTAACAGGTCACTACATCCCATACTTCAATCTGATTCTTGTTATTTAAAAAATACAATAAATCTGGTGTTGGCATACCAAATACATCAGCGTTGAATTACTATTAAAATTAAACCTTCAATAAACGCTTGATGTTTTCATCATAGACACTAATACCAGTACTTTGATTCTGATCATCGACTCTTTTGGGAGCAAAGAGATTGAACTACTGAGAAGGGGGATTATGAAAGTCATAACTAAACACCGATCTATTCTGATATAATTGACAACTCTTATATTTCTCAACCAGCATTTCTTATTCACTGTATTCATTAGTTATAAAGTTCCATTTCACAAGGAGAGGATAAACACTTTTGGAGATCTTGAGAATGCATTGTATAGTAGAATCATTGAGAAACATGACAGTCTTGATCTCAAGATTGTCAATCTCCTTTCTTCTTTAGAATTCCAATTTATTGTCAAAGGGATAGATTTCTATCTCAATGTGGAAGATCACTTCTTCATCATAAAGTAATCCACACTTCTGAACAACAGCCAAAAATTACTGGTTTGGACTTGAACAACAATGCAAAACTTGTTTTACCCTCGCCTTGTAAAAGAATTGCTTCTCTAAATTAGTATTCAACAAAATGAAATCCTTCTTAATTTTGTGTTCAGCTATTATGATTTCTTAATTCATAGCAATTAGAGAATAAACACCAGGACAAAATTTGACCTCAAACGTCTTCGTTTTTGTTCCCAACACAATGTTCCAACTAGTCACTACTGCATTCTTACTAATAGAAAACAGTTAACTGTTGGTATAACATAAACCATGATGAATGTCATCCTTTGAAGAATTCAGGATGATTTAAACTATAGCCGATTTATTAGATTAGAATTTTGTGATCACAATCTAACCATTGGAAGCAAAGGCTACAGAATCATATGAGATGGGAGTCCAACATGTCACTGCACAACCATAAGTAGTTTAGAGTTCCTCCAATTAATCATTTTCAAAATCGATAATGAACACTTCGCCTACCTTTTACTATTTGCCAAAAACCAATCCATTTTGCAACATGAGTAGATCATCACACTCATCGAATTTGTCTGATAGTACTTTTTATAATTCAATCACTTTATTGGTTTTTGGTTAGAAATTGTTGTATTTTGGTTCCATTTGATTTGGTTTTCCCAAATTGGATGTTCTCCATAACATGAGTTCCCCATCTTAGACACCTATGATTCTAGGTATGTATATGACACTACCTTGGATTAGGATGATCTGATACACAAAATGCTGTAAGTGCTTATTCAATCAGGATTGTCTTTTTGTTGGTTTCAGGCTCTATCATCATTAATATGTCCCCAAAAATTAAGTAGATCTTATCATGAACTGCCACCAATTAATAAGGCATATTTTCTATCAATCCCTTGTATTCTTTTTTCAATTTCATTTCTTTGTCCCAAATTGCTAATGAGTCTGATCCAGCCGTATCACACAAATACCCATTAAATGCTATAAGGTTATTCATAGAAGGCTCTAAATAATCCTCACTAATTGGAATCTAATTGCTCAAAATAGCCTTACTTAATCAAATTATTAATCCTATACTGTGACTTTCAATTCCAAATTCAATGATTCCAATGAAGTCTATTAAAACTATTGACTTTGTTTTTTATTCACATGGAACTTCTTCTTCTATGGTATGTCAATGCCAGGAGGTGGGCCAATCTAATTGTCATCATCATCACCTAATCCAGGAGGCGGGTTCATTCAATTATTTTAATTTAATCTTTAATTACAGAATAGGTACTTGTTATTTATATCTTATTATTAAATAATATTCATTATTTGTGATGCTTCTTGCTCTTATGATGACTTTTATGGTGCTTCTTTCCTTTGCTTTTGGATTTCTCCTAATCATTAAAATCATAATTCGGCTGAATTTCTCCAGGCTCAGGTTCATGCTCTTATTTCACATTTTTAGACTTTTCAGGTTCAACTTGACTGAGATCTTGTCTAACAGAGCCCTCTTCCTTTGATTTTTTTTCCTTCTTCTCCTTTTTCTCCTTCTTCTTTTTCTTCTTTCTCTCACTCTAATCTTTTTCAGAGGTTTATTATTATTATTAAATAGGCTCTTCTTGAATTTGAGTAGATTATTATTATAATTATTATTGTTATTGTTATTATTATTGTTATGGTTATTATTATTGTTATTATTATTATTATTATTGTTATTATTGTTATTAAATTTATTGGGTCTATTAAACCTACGATTATTATTATTATTAACTCACAATAGGTACGATAGGTATTTGCTAGGATTAGGTTTGTTATTATTATTATTACAGTTGCTGGAGAGTGGCCACAAATGATTCATATTGTGCTTTCTTTTACTCTTCAACCAAACCTGCTAGTTTAGGATTCTCTTGAATCTTTTAATTGATGATTGGTAACATCTCCTCATAAGATTTGTAATCAGGCAATGATTTTAATAATTTAATGTATCTTTTACACATCTTTTTATATCGTTTGCTCTGAATGTTGGATGACTACTTAATGTTTTCTTGGAAGTAACGATAATAATATTTTTTCTCATGAGATGGCATTTTCGTCCAGATCTAGTTATCAACAAAGTAAGCTTCCACTTCCTCAAAGCTAACATTGGTCAACACCTTGACTCCCTTTTGTTAGAGATGCATCTTTAACTCCGATTTATAGAGCTAGTGGTTCTACTTTAAATTTGAAATGAAATCTTAAAACAACTCATGAGGTTGAGAGCCTGGTTGTCCGAGCATGCAAATAAATCTATCATCTTATTATATTGTCTATACAAATTAACCCCATTTAGTCTTATGTGTCAATAAGCCTTCTGCCAGGTGTTCCTAGAGCAATTCCCTGAAGTTGATCCTATTCTACCTGTATTTAGAGATGATTGACTATCTCCATTGTTCATAGAGCGGATTGATGACCTAAATTAAGGAGAGAAGGTACCTCTTCGAAAACTCCGAGAGCATCGATTGGCAACATCTGTTACAAGAGTCTATCCTGACTGAATAACTTTAAGCACTCATCCCAAGTGGAACTATGACTTAAGACTCCTATTTCTATATGTCTTTGTAACCTCTTTCTGAAATCCTCAGTGGTAGTTTTGCGACTCTCCTTCATCAGCTCCTACTCTTGCTTATATAACTTATCTAAATAATCCTGGAATAAATTTTCCCTTTCCTTTTCATCAGGGATTGCTTTCCATCTTGCATCTGTAACAAGATAACTTTATACTTTCCATAACTTTATGTCCGAAGAGAGGATCTTGTGTTCCTCCAACATCTTCATAAAATCCTCCTTTGCCATGCTCAATTTGGTTTTGTTCTCCTCCTTCTCTTGTTTCTTCATCTCCTCCAAATACTGATTGTAGATCTTCTTCTTATGACTGATACTCCCTATGCATTTCCATCTTGAATCACTTTGCAATTGCTTCACAACTGAATCCCACTTTACGCTTGAAGTAATCTTATTATCCTTCAGTAATTGCGTGAATTAGTCAATCGGATTTGGCGGGATGATGTCCTCTTCCTCACCTGATCTGCACTAATATAATATATCCATACGTATCTTGCTCTTCCTCTGGCTTCTGCCATTTACTCTCCCTTGTATTGCGATTGTACCAATAAGGCTTACCATCCTCTGTCAAGTATTGTTACCATTCTTCTTCTACTTCAGATTCTTCATCTTAAAGACACTCTGGTTTCTCCCACTAGGATTGGCCTGTCTTCACGTTGTAGTAATAAGTCTATCCGTTGGCAGAAGAGTGCTTTGACCAATATCCTCTCTCGTTGTCCCCTTCCTTCTCGATGCTATCCATTAAATTATTTTAAATAATAATAATTTCTTGCATGAAATATATGAACTGACATATTAAAAAATTCAAAATCAAATAATAAATGGAAAATTCAAAATCAGAAATTCTTCATTGGATCAACACCCTTCTAAAAGTAATGAATTCAAAATAAGATAGACAAATTTTACTAAAATAGAACAACTGGGCAACGGTGTAGCATACTGCAAACTACTTAATTTGATTGATCCAACTTGTTTGAATTCTACTAAAATTGTACTAAAAACAAAAACATAAATTGATCACATCAGCAATCTCAAGCTCTTCCAAACTGCAATGTAGAAACTTCATATGAAGAAACAATTTGACATTGACAAAGTAAGCAAGTGTTATTTCCATGAAAATTATGATCTAGCCTTATTCTTAAAGAAATAACACTCCCTTAGGTTCTCTAGCATAAATAAAGAAAACACATCCATCAACAATTCTATAATTTATGAAAATCATCCCAATATTCTTGAAGAATAATAGACCTCAGATGATAATTTACTTACTTAAATAGCATCTATAATGTAGAGCGTAGATTCTGCTGAAACAAAAGTGTTACAAACTATCAATTTATTGAAAACCCACAATTTTATCAAAAATAATCCTCAGTTTATTGATAATAAACCTCTGTATGATACTACTAATAACATCTTTAATATGTTCAACAATCAAAATGTTTTTAATAAAGATAATCTATTCAAAACAGATTCTAAAAAACAACAATCTCTTGAATAGAATAATAATTTGTTATGTGAAACTCCAGAAATGCTCCTTGATCCTCATCAGAATAATGAAGACATATTTGATCATCAATCTTCATCTAAATTGATCATGAAAATTCAATCATAATCGAAGATATAATAGGAAATTAAAAAAGAAACTCCAAACTTTTGTGAATCTCCATTTATATAATAACCATAATAAAATAGTCTGGCTGATTTTATCAAGTCAGAAAGTAAATAGTAACAACAATACATGCAATAATACTCTTTATAAAAACAATTGCAAATGTAAAATCAGATCAATACTAATCCACCTTAAGAATACCAATCTCCATTTCGAGAGTAGATTATTCAATTATCTTCATAAAAAGAGATATTCAATTAGATTACAAATCCTTAAGTGTTTTCTTCATGTTAAAAAGAAACATCTTAAAACAACTCTGTATTCTATTCATGCAAAGATAAAGGAGCAATAATTGAAGAATGATAAAATATTAATTATAATTTCATTTTTAACTTCAATCACAAACCCGTTTTCAGTTTTCCTTAATTTATTACATCTCCTCAATCATATTCTATAAGTAGCCAACATATAACATAGAAACAATATTGTTTTTATTATATGCCTAAAATCATAATTATTAAAGAGTTAAGTTAAGAACATTTTATATATATAATAATATATTATGTAAGAAAAGTAACAATCTTCTTATTGGTCTAAAATGTTGGAGAATTAATAATAAGAGAGACAATAAAATGATTACTAATCTAAATAGGATCAAGAATAAAGGAAGCAGAGGTACAAATAAGAATTATAAACTGATATGATGCTCCATCAACAGAAGAAATAAGTTTAATAAAATTAAAATCAACAACTGGAATCCATAACGTTAGAGACTTTAAGATAGAGAGAATCCAAGAAGATGAAGGAAATGGAAGAAAGAAGGATCAAGTAAATCCAGACCAGTTTGGATAATCTCAATAATCTAATGATTAAAAAGAAAATGAATTTGGAGAGATCTTATCAAAATTAATAATTAGATAAGGAATTTATTAGATAAGAATAGATGAAGGCAATGAAAAGCATAGAGGAAAAAAAATAGAAAAAAGAAGAAGAAGCAAAATTACTAAAAGTTACATATGATGATATGATCAATAATAAAAGAAGGATGAGAGAGGAATTACAATAACATACTTAGCCATCAATTCCAACTTTAACAAATGAAAATAATAAGGTGAAAATAGATACAAAGAAATATTAGGAGGAATTAAAAACCTAACTAGAATAGAAATAAAAATAAATGGAAGAATTGAAAATGAAAAAGGTTGAAGAAAGACAAAGAATAGAATAGAAAATTGAATTTGAAAAATAAAGAATGATGGAGAATAAACTAAAAAATTATTAAACTTATAAGTAATATGAGACTGAGAATTACGAATTGTTATAAGATCGAAAATATTAATAGAATAGTAATCCTTAAGAATTGAGATTACTTTAAAATTCATTTGAAAGTAAATTGCCAAGAATTTACTAAGACAATTATTAACCATCTGAAAGAAAAAGACAGTTAGCCTTACTTGATCGAGATCTACTGAAATATTAAATATTACAATAATAATAGTAAATAATAGATAAGAATCATTCAACAATCAATTAAGCTAAAGTTAATTATTAAGATGAAGCAGTATCATAAACATCAAAACAAACAAAATAATCTAAATAGCTTTCGAATAATTTCATTTAACGCGAGTAACCGTAATAAGCCTCAACTCCCTCTCAAAAATCAAGGAATTCCAACCTTATTCCAAATAACCCCATAGACTATTTGAATTAAAAACAACATGCTCCAAAAAAAAGAAGTTTTAACATTGTTACAGGAATTGTCACTCTTAATTGATAAAACTCTCTTTTTTACTCAATTGTAAATGTATTTAAATAAATATAATAATATCAATTTATAATATTAAACTTAGAAATTTTAATTATTTAATCAAAATATCTTATAAATCATTTTTATTGATAGATGAACTTTTTTTGATAGATAATCTGATTATATATTTATTCATAATAAATATTAATAAAATCTATTAGAAATTAATGGAAAAAGATAGTTTTTTTTTTTCATAAATTCTGAATTAATACCTCATTCAAGTTTACCTCTCAATTAGAATACATTTTACTTAAATAAAAGAATAAAAATTTGTATGATTTAATAACAATGATATCAAACTGTTAAAATAAAAATTGTTGAAAATCATAATTATTACTAAATGCATTATCATAATAGTTATTTTATTATTTGATTAAACTTTTTAAGAATCTCTCTATTCTTATTAATCTTGGATTCCTCTTTGGTGATCTTGGCTTCCATCTGTTTAGCTTTTTTAATAACCTCTTTAGGGACACCAGCTATTTATGCTACATTGGTGGCAAAACTTTTTTCTGCTACTCCTTCAATTAATTTGTATTTAAAAACAACTTAATCCTTCTCTTAATAATGCTTCATAACACATTATGAAATATTCTTAAACAATGCAAATTCATCTAATAAGATATGATAATGTGTAGCAAACAAAGTCATAGGTTTAGTTTTATCTGATAGGAATCTAAGGACAGCAGATGCCAGAGCTACTCCATCATAAGTTGAAGTTCCTCTACCTAATTCATCTATGATGACTAAACTTCGTGAAGTGCAGTTATCTAGTATAGTTTTAGTTTCTTCAAGTTCAATAAAGAAGGTTGACTTTCCTTCTAGTAATCTATCAGTGGCTCCAAGTCTACAAAAGATCCTATCAAAAGGAGTCAAAGTAAAAGATTAGGCTGGTACAGCACATCCAATTTGGGCTAAAATAATAGAGACACCAATCAATCTTAATAAGGTGGATTTGCCACTCATGTTCGGTCCTGTAAGTAAAAGAGTATCAATAGAGCCAGTAAATTTGATTGTGTTTGGCACCCATTCAACATCTTTATTTTATAATAAACAAGGATGATACGCTTCAATCAATTCACACCTCTTTGCACTTTCGTCTTGAATAATTTATGGAAAACAAGATACTTTTTATTCATTCGACACCAGAGCCAAAGAAATTCTAAGAAATAAACAAATATAATTACAGACAGTCAGCTTCTGAGAGATAGGAGATCAATTAAAAGAATTCTTTTCTATGTGAATAAAATTTAGTGAAGTATTCATTGATAAAGGGGAGTAGTTTTTAAGATAATTCATCTTCTACCTTTCTTAACTTATATAATTATTCTTCTATGAATGTAGTCTAAAATCTTTGAAATCCTTATCTTTTGGAAGTGATAATTAATTCTTTTGGTTTTTAATTGCCTTCCAAATATTTCTCAGGTATTTCTAATTAATATTTCATTCTTGCATGAGTGTAAACAATTTCAGGACATTTCAATTTCTTCTTCCACTTTTCAAGTTCATCTTGAAGGGAATCAGTGATTTCATTTAACCTATCTAATGTCTGATCATATTCTGGACTTACTCCCTTAACAGGTTTTGGTTCATTATCATCCATAGTCATACACTTTTCCAATTCATCAAGTGAGTCTTTCAAAATCTTAGCATTTTATCTATAATTTAGGATTTCCTTCAATTTTTTAGATTTAAGTTATTTTATATCTTAATCAAAGATCTTAAATGCCTCAGCAGCCTATCTAATATGACTCAAAACATTCTTAATTTCCTTCAATTTAGTTTTCCCAATACTCTCACCTCCAGTAATGGGGACAGCCTTTAATTTGTGAGAATGAATAGTATTAAAACACTTAATGATGGCACGTTCTATATCAGGTAATGATTTGATTCTTCTTTGAAATTCTGCACATTTAGGTATTAAATTAGTTAATTCTTGTACACATTCCTATCTCTCTATAATTAGTTTGTAGTTCTATAATGGACTCTAAACCCATTTAGTAAGTAGTCTCTTAGCAGGAGCAGTAGCACATCGATTCAAATAATCAAACAAACTACCTGCAGTAGTGATTTTAGTTTGTAGATTCACATTAAATATTTCCAAGCTTTCTAAGGCTTAGGAATCTAAATAAAGATGAGTGTTATGAGTGAAATTGGAATCAAGAAAATTGAATTTACCTCTTCTGTAAACTGAATCGCTAATTAGTAGTTATCTCAAGTAACACAGTAAGAGATACAAAGATTATGTTGAATAATAATAAGAATAAAAGCTAGATTCATCATCCTCTTTATCTTATTACTTTTTTTCATGATAAAATTGTTTCTCCAATTCTATTAGTATATTAGGATAATCCTAACTCAATTAATAATTCTCAACACATTTTTCTTCTCTTATCTCTTGTTTTGAATCTGAATACAATCCTTAATTGATATCAATATCTATTTTTTGTTCAGATTACTCTTTTCGACTAGGAATTACAATTCCATCAAATAGTTTTTAATTTTAATCATTTTTACCTTTAACCACTTCCATATATTCAATTTTAAATTATTGGAATATGAATTCACAATCTTTGAATGATTTTTTGTAAATAATGATAGTAGGATTACATATATTTCTAAAATTATATAACTTGAATAAATTACTTGAAAATCTTTTCGATTTCAGGTGGTGTCTTACACAGTATGACTTCTACAGGTTTAGTATTATAAATAATAGATCTAAGATGATTGGATTAAGCATCATCGAAGAATTGATCAAATGTAAAAAGATTGGTCGTACAATCAACAATAGAAACCCCATAAATATATGTATGTCCTTTTAAATTGACAGGTGCTTTTGAGCAAACCAATACTAATAGATTCCTTTATTCATATGTTTCTGCATCCCCCAAGTCTTATAGAGTGCCTCTACTTATCATTTAGGTAATTTCTCTTCTCACAACTTCACCATCCTCTTTGTTAGCCACATCTGCTTTTTCCAATTATTCAATCATTATTATTTTGTGTCCTTTCTCCAACAATGCTCTTTAATATATGGGCAATTGATTATCATAGACTGTTACACAGGGTCTATCCTTTCCCCAGAATCCCAAGTATCGATTGAACATTTTAGCAACAATAATGGCATCGTTGTACATTACAGCTATCCATCTACCACATCGAAAGAATATCATAGAATCTAAATGGTTTTTCTTAGCATTCCAATACTACCTGAACATTGGTGGTAACTTTTGATATTGATCATTTGGGATGTCAATTGTGGAAGGATTGTAATCTGGTTCATCTGGTCGTCTCCCTTCTGAATCTCGAATGTGTTCAGGTTGCATGAAAATGGGCAAGGTTTATTCAGCTAATTTATAAAATTCTTCATCTCCTTTGTTATGTTGTTACTCTTCTTAACAAGATTCTTGTTGTTACTATTATGGTTATTATTCTGTTTTTTTGGGTTGTTTCTTTTATCTGGTTCCCTTTGATTTCACATTAGTATGGGATTGCCTTTTTTTGTTCTGTTTCTCATCTTCAGAACTAGGTTGAAGTTCAGAAGAAGAGGATTCTTTTTATGCTTAAGGCGTGTAATCATCATCATCTTCATCATCAGCTTTCTTCAAACGACGAGACGACCTTTTTCTATTGGTTGATTTCTTCCTCTATTGCTTCTTTGATATTTCAAACAATTCATCATCATCATCTTCTTTCCCATTCTTACGCATTTTGATTTGCTACCAAAATATTTCTTTAATTTAATTTTAAATTCCATCCTTAATGTCCTCAGAAAGCAATAAAAAGCCTATAGTCATAATCCCACAAACCACTATGAACATTCGCAGGTTGGAAATTGAATAAGTGGATCAGAGTGATGACCTCGAAGCCTCATCAGAAAAAATCTCAGAATAGCAATCAGATGACCCCTTTTTAAATTTTGTTGCCTCATATTCACTCTTCACCAATAATTCAGAAGATACTCAATTAGATCTCACTTAAGTGCTACAACAACTCAATGATAAGATTTAAATCATGAAACCACCATCGAATCACTTATTAGACTTTCATTAGTAATTATAAATTAAAGAAAATCAAATAAATGAATTAGCAGACACTCTCAAATAATTACCAGACTCTAAACTCCTTTCTTGTATTCAAGATGTTGAGAAGTAAAACTATCCTCACATTATCTAGACTTTACTATAGACTATCAGTTGATTTTCAAGAAGAATTGCGCACTGCCTAAAAACTAAGAATTGTTTGATCTACAAATATATATTTTATATATTCATTCATAATCAATAATAATTTATTATATTTTTTATCTACTCTAAATTACAACTCTTAAAATTACCCTTTCTCTCCATCTCCCCATAAAGCAAATGAATTTAAATTAACAGACATGACTGAAAAACTATATATGTAAAACCATTGTAATAAATACTGGAATTCTGTATTTCAGAATGTTATGATAAATAATGGAGTCAAATGTAGTCAGATATATACATCTTTAAAATTTCTTGGAGTCTCGTATGATTTTATCAAATTTTTTATAAGATTTATTTAACGATTCAGTAAAATTAATATAATATAACATCATATAGTTATCATGATTAAGATAAATAAGCAGCAGGAGTAATATTTGAACTTTGAGTCTATCTTTTAGAGTATAAGGAATTTAAAGTTGCAGGTTCTAGAACTGGTACATCCACATATTTATTTGAATTGTAATCAAACATTCGAACAGTTTTCGATATGTCTAAATTTTTAGCATTTTATTTGTATTTATCTCCTTTAATCTTATTCTTATTGTTGTTGCAACAAGTTTGAATGATCCCCATTTTTTTATCAGAGCAATTTAAAAAAACTTAATATATTAATATATTAAAACATTAATATCAAAACTAAAAAAGTGAGGCGTAATATCATATTGCTGTCAGAGAATTTGATCTTAATCTTGATATAGTTTTTTTTTAATTTGGATTTTGAATTGCACTTTTAATCCTTTATCGACTATGCGTAGTGCTGCAAGAAGGCATTCTTTTCAAAGGGCTAATGCAAGTCGAATTTCGAGGTGATTCTTAATCTAAATAAATAAAAACCATCTAAAAACCTTAAAGCAGTTCCAAAATGCGATGTTGCAACAGAAACTAAGTGTCACAATCGGTAATAGACGCTCTCAGCACGAAATCATTTTGAATCAACATATCTTGTTTGAGAAAGTAAGGTACCTTTGATCATTCCCTTTTGTTCATAGGAAATCAAATTCTTCTGGTACAACTAATATAGTGCAAACAACACTTCGCTCTCGGTTGCCATATATATTAATTAATTATAATATATATAATTATACCCTAGATGTGTCATAACAATAAGAAAACCACTTTAATTGTTAAAACATAAAATTGAACAATTGCTTAATTACACCATTATTTTGTAATTTAAAAAAAGAAAAAATTCTCTAATTTGAATAAATCAATTGGCAAACTCTATAAAAGAAATCAATATTAATGCAGGAATTGAATTAAGGATATTTTTAGATAAATTTTGAAAGATGTGTTTTATGTAGGCATCATAAAAAGATTTAATTGACATCAATATACGATAGTCTTTATACTGCCTTTCACGATTGATCTTGTATATAAAGAATAAATTAAGGGGAATCTTGAAGTTAAATTAGCAGTATTAGAATAATCTACATATATAGGATTTAATTATGATATTGGATCTTAATAATTTCCATCTCTTAAATCAGTGATTAATGATTTATTGATTGTAAATTTAATAATACTAATGACTTAAAATTCTTATTTTTAAGGATTATTTTGCTTTAAGAAATATGTGAAAGTTGTAGAAACCAATAACTAGTTTTTGATCTAAAGTACAAGATAATACCATAGTAAATGGATTAATAGATTATATAATATTCTAATTAAATAATGAATCCGACTTTCAAAATAGTAAAGAAGTTCAATTATCGGCGTAAAGAAAATCGTCAAATGAGACCCATCTAACCATTTTCCCCATAGAGAGTAAATGATGTGAATATATAAATGGATTCTCAAGTTGATAATAATAAGAAAAATAAATATGATTAGGATGAAATTAAGGACTCTACTCCTCTTAATAAAAAAAATCTAATTCCGAGTTTTTAATATTCGAGATCGACCAACTAACCAAGTAAAAACAATTTTTATCAAACACCGCCTGAAATTCCTAAAAAATTACCTTAATTATTTTTGCCATTCGTACTCTCATTTATTGTAAATTTGGGATTAGGGATTGCTATTTTTGCAACCTAAGGTGATCAAACAGCAATCATAGTCTTTGAAGTTTTTATGTAATAATCATCATATTCCTAAGGATTCTTTTAAATATTATTTCAGGGGCCTATTATTACACTAAATCAACAGAAATCATAGTGACTAGACCAAAATGTTTCTACATTTTTTTCGGAACAATACTTGCAGAATTCTTGTGTTTATTTATCTAACTTCTTATTTCCTGGATAACAAAAGCTAGTTTTGCGATATAAATACCAAATATAATCTCGGTGACTATTTTCTTATTATATTTTTACTATAAGAGAAAACAGTATTATTAAGATGAGTGAAGAAAATGAAGTAGAATATTTAAGGTGAATGAAAGAATAAATTAAAAGTTAGAATTTATATAAAAAACTCATTAAAGTTCTATTTCTTTAGATGTTCCTAATTTTTTGCCATTTTGGTAGTTTTAAATAATAACCACTTGATATAAGCTTAAAACATAAAATGAGATAATACTCTCTAAAGTTATGATGTAAATCGACCCATTATCCATCTTTATTTCCCTCCTCATTATATATTCCTCCTCCTCTAAAAAGTAGGAAATGATGATTACATAACACCGTTATTGAAACATGTTTCCCACATACTGCTCTTAATTCCATCAAAATACTCGCCCTTATAAGTAACTTAACAAAATCTAATTGTTAAATCATTTAACTACTTAGTGAAATTGATATGCAAATCTACCCAATCTCCATTTTTCAATCCACTCTAATCATATTCGCCTCCTCCACTATAATAAATTTATTAAGCAATTACATAGTTTAGCCCTCGAAATTAATAGCCCAAATTCCTTATTTGATCCCATTTTTGTACTCTCCATAATGAATGATTTATGCGAAACTATGTATTAATAGTAAATGTACTCGGAGTAATTTTCATGAAAATCAATCCATCTGCCATGTTTTAATCCATTTTCATTGTAATTGCCACCTCCACTGGAATATAATAGAATACTTACACATTCTGATTATTCATCACAATATCCCATCTGCCTTATCTTAGATCTTTCTGGTATTCACCTTTATAGAAGACATTGCATCCACCACAATTTGAAACAAAGTATTTTTCATGCAAGTCAACCCATTTTCCAACTTTTAATCCGCAATTATATAATCCACCACCTCTATAAAAATGGAAATAAAACATACATAACACTGGATTTTGGTTAAATATTCTCTTTATCAAACTAGATTATTTCCCATTTTCCTTATTTAGCTCCACCACTATATTCCCCAGAGTAAACAACTTTGCAGTAACTTTAAATTATAATAATTATTATATACTCTGAAAAGTTTGGATGCAATTCTGTCCATTTTCCTTTTTTACGGCCATTCTCATTGTATGTTCCATTGCCTCTAAACGTAGTGATTGATCATACATGATGTTTTATTCAATTTCTTTATATCCTCTGTATATGATATTCCATTTATTTATTTTTCTTCCATTTTGATATTCTCCATAATATCCAACTTAACAATGTCTAAATTAGAACAACATTTCATACTCCCAAAAATCTTCATGTAGATCTAGCCATTTTCCATTCTTCAATCCAAATTAATTATAATTGCCTCCTCCTCTTTGAAATAGATTATAAAAATTACAAATAATTTCCATTATATGTTATTCTCCAATTTCCGCATTTTCTGCCATCTTAATATTCTCCACTATAAGTCACTTAACACTTCCTATAATATTGTCATAATTTCTACTTTTTGAAATTATTATCGATTTCTGTCCATTCACCATGTTTCATACCTTTTTGATTATAGGTTCCTCCTCCACTAAATATATAATACTGAAATATACACTCTTTATTCCTTCAAAAAAATGTCCCACTTTCCTGTTTTCCTTCCCTCGGTATAATTTCCAATAAAATATACTTTGGATTTTCTAATTATATAATTATGATACATCCAAAAATTCTCCCATAAATCTATCCATTTCCCTTCTTTTTATTACATTTAATCGCCAAAACCTCCAGCTTTTAATAATTCCCCTCTCCAATATACTTTATGTTGGGTTTTAGAAGAATCACACACTGCTTCCCATCTCAAGTATCTTTACTAGTCTAAATTTCCTTAAATCGTTTTCCTTTTCATTAAATCTTGGATTGATTCACTTATACTATAAATACACAACATACATTTTTAATATTTCTCCATCCTTAATATATTTCACTTTTTCACCTTTTTTCAGCAACATGAAAAACATGATTTTTTATTGAACCCACCCGTTAAATAAGTCCCTATACTCTTATTTCCCATATTCAATCACAAGATACTCTTGTTTAGCCCTTTCTTCGTCTGATATTTAAGACATATTATGTATCATTTTATTATAATAATAATTAAAGGGATATAGCAATAGAATTAAGTTTAATATCAATAATGCACATAATTTAATTAACATGAATTTTAGTTCCATATCATCATATCATACTGCTTTCTATTATATATTTTCCTTTATTTAACATTTTTTTCATATAACCCATTTAAGTTATTTAATAACTTTACTTCAGAATAATTTGTGTATTCTAGAGCAGATGGAACAAGAATTTAAATATTAACAGTTTAGAAAGATTTGAAAATATATTGCCATTATATTAATACTGAGTCAAAACGAACAATTATTTATATAACTTATTGGATTATCGTATCTCTAATATCCTCTACAATTATCTGATATTTTTTACAACCAGATAAAAATAGACCATTTTATCAAATCGAAAAAAGAGAACATTTTTTAAAATAACACACTTTATTACAAAGAGAACTTTTTTATATTTTGATCAGAAATAACCGTAATTAGAAACTTTATAAACAAATATTTAATGAAAGTATATTAATTAAATTAATGATACCTAATCAATTAAAATTCTTTCTTGATCCAACTAGTTGTAAACAAAGAGATGATCCTAAAGAATACTTTTTCAGTGTTGTAGCAAGTAGCTTGTTAAAGGAAACTAAATACTATGAAACATCAGATGGCTCAAGAGATAAATTGATAGCAACAATGAATACAATTGCAAACATTGATCCTGAGTTTATATTATAGGTGGCTTACTATGTTAGAAATCAAATGTATATCAGAAGTATAAGTAATTTCATCCTTGCATTTTCTACTCTACATCCTAAAACTAAACCATTCTGCTCAACATATATGTGTCCAACTATGTTAATACCTGGTGATCTGATTGAAGTTTGCTAATTTGTTCAAGTCATTTCCAAATGTTTGAAATCAGACAACAAATTGGATGGAAACACAGACATCAGAAAATAATTATAGTTCCCAAAAATATTGTAAAAGCAGATCCAAAAAAAACTTACTCAATTCAATGTTTATCAACTTGGTAAACAATGTTCGGATGGTAGTAGAAAAAAGAACATTAAGAAATACCAGGAAATTCTCAAGCCTGATCTCAAAGATAAGAGAAGAGAGAAAAGATTATTGAAATTAAAATTAATTAGAGACTAAATCGAATCACAAGGACCAGATGTTAAAACCCAATTCGAAATCAAAGCCATCTAAAAAACTAATAGATCTAAAAAAAATAAAGGAAGACATATGAGGAACCCTCACATCAATTAGGTTCAAGAAAAACTAAATGTTTTTGATACTAACTTCTTAAATTTAAAGGATATCGTCACATTTAGTCATGTCAAAGAGCCTAGAAGTCTAGTAATGTCAATTTTAGGAGTTAAATATCCAAAAACACTAGAAGAATTTGAAAAGGAATTTAAAGAAGAAAAAAAGTTGTAATTTGAGCCTGAAAGAGCAGGTAAAAGAATGTCGATCCCCATTCCAGTCACATGGGATAGAGAATTAAGTAAAGGATTAAATTCAAAGAGATAAATCTGGGAAGACTTAATCCAAAAAAATCAGGTTCCTTATTTAGCTTTGTTAAGAAATCTAAGAAATATATTGAAATCAGGTGTGAGTGATGAGGCACATTTGAAAGTTGTTGAGAAATTATCAAATTTGAAATAAGTTGAAAATTCAAAGGTATTTCCACTCCAATTCTTCACAGCTTTGAATGAAATTGACAAATTGAAAGTCAATAAATAATCAATTCAGAAGGAAGTTAAATAATAAAGAGAAAAAAAGGAGAGGGCAAAAGAATAAGTAAAACCAAAGAAAGAGAAAAAGGAAGTGTAAATTGAGGAAGAAGTAGATGTGCCTCCAAAAGTAATTTAATCTTATAAAGATGCCATTGAAAAGGCAATGAAAATAGCCGTTGATAAAAATTTAGAAACTATTTCTGGTGTTACTTATGTATTTGTTGATGTAAGTGGATCAATGCGTAGTCCTATTAGTGGAGGGAAGAAGTACGGATCAGTTAATCAATGTTAGGATTGCGCTTTTGTTTTGGCACATTTGATAAGAATAAAATGCGAAAAATGTGAGTTTTATTTATTTGCTGCTCCTAAGAATAATGTTCCATATACTAAAGTTACTTTTGAGAATGATACTTTATTAGAAGGTATACAAAGATGTTAACAAAAGAGTGGAGAATTATGTGGATCTCATGAAATGATTGGATAAACCATCAATGATGTATTATTAGTTCCAAAAGTCAGAGCTGATAATGTAGTTATATTAAGTGATATGATGGTAACATAAGGATTTTCAGAAACTGAATTGAGTATGGAAAAAGTGTTTAAAGACTATTTATAAAAAGTGAATCCAGAAGCTAAATTCTTTTTCATGGACATCTCTGGTTATGGCTAATAAGTTAGTTTTGGCGATGATCTCAAAAGTAAAAATTGCTTTCTCATTAATGGGATGAGTGACAATGTATTGAAATACATCTCTTACGCAGGCAAAATTAATCAACTCGAGGATGTTGTGGCCTTTAGCCAAGAGTTGAAAGCCAAATAGCAAGTTTAGGAATTGAAGAACAATGCCTAGATTGCCAAACCTTAATAAATTGAAACTGAATGATTTTGTATATAATTCCTAAATAATAATAATCTTGCTTCGATTTTATTTATATAGTATATATTAATATCAAATTTCAGATGAATTTAATATGGTAGTGAACATAAAATTTTCTTCTATCAATCATTTAAAATTATCTTATTTATAATTTAAAATATTTAATTAAAATCGTAAATGGATTTCATCAATGAAGGAGAGATCAACTTGTAATTGATAAACTTATAAGATTAGACCACCCTGAATAATCTAGAATAAATAACCTTCAATTATAATTCTAAGATAATATTAGCAATTTAATAATCAATCATTTATGCTTATTTCTTTGGATTGAATAATTTAAAAACCATCTCTAGTATTCACGTTAAGAGGAAGAACACAGAATAACTTAAATAAATTGAATACTTACAAGCTTCAAATTCTATTTTATCTATTGTTAATTTAAAAATTCTAGTTGCTAATCTTAATGCCTTAAATACAAGAAAATTTTAGTTAAAAATTGACTATGGTTTGTATGGCTACTGTGATTAATTGTTATTGAATAAAAATTAAAATAATCTCTTTATAGGTTTTAAGAATTATATTCTGTTTTTTGAAAATAAATTCTGCGTTTGGAAATACTCTAAACAAATTATAACAGGGTACAGAGATTACATATTATCAATATGTTTAAATTTTGAAGAGGATGAATTGTAAGTTTATGCCAACGATAGTTATAATTGCTCAGCTTATATTTATATCTACCATAAATAAACCTAAAACAATTCAATTTAATGGATTTTAAATTAGACCATAAAGTTTACAGACGGAATAGGATACTTATGGGGAGGATAAGTAAATCATTTATACTTTATGAACCCTTTTTCTCTGAAAGTTTTCAAATAAGACAAATAATTATCAGAATATCAAATATATTCTTCCTCAAATGTTTCGAATTAATCTGTAATCTGTTGGGTGTTTTTGCAAAATAAATTTATACTACTTATTGAAAACAATAATAGAATCAGTGTAATGATATTAAATTAGTAGTAAAAATTAGAGCTCATTAAATCTATCAACATAAATTTGTCGATTAACAAATACTCTTATTGCCTTCAATTTAAGAGCTTTCTATAAAATGGAGAATTTTTAATTATTTGGAATACAGAGAAAACCCTAATCTTTAGGATGTCTTCCAATTGATTTATTATTTCATTATATTAAATACAATCTATTTCATAAGTTAGTGGAATTGAAACAAAAACAAATTTTTGATAATCTCAATAAAGACAAGTTGAAGTTCTTTTGAATGTCAAACGTTATGCTTTAAGACAGGTTATAATTTAAAGAATCAATAAATATTTATTTGAATATTTACTAATAAATTCTATTATAGAGTTTTAAAATTTTGGAAACCCTTTGTTTTGGTTGACTAATCTTTGAATAATGATTTGGAGAACTGATGCTTATGTACACAGAGAGGATTTACAAAAAATAACTATAACTCAAATTTATCATGAATTATATTGCTTTGAAAGTAATAATACATTTCTATAAATATTGTAATTATCACTAATCATGATAAAATTAATAGATTTATCAATTAAATATAAAATTTTATATATATAATCAATAATTCTTCAAGTTAATAAATTGAGGACCGTTTTAAATCTTATTTAATCATTAGAAAATGGTAGATGAAGTTCGAACTTATCCTTTCTTTTTAAGTACTTACAATATGAATTAAGCTATTTTCCTTATTGTCTTATACTTTTGAAAAAGAAACTTCCATTATTAAAACCCATCAATAGCTAATTGAACACTTAATATTGAGGTCATACAAAAAATGCAACCCCACCCCAGGTATTATCGAATCTCGTAAGTAAACCAAACTAACTCAAAATCACAACTCAGAATTGTGATATTGAAAAGTGTGCAAGAGACGCTAATCTCGCAAAATAACTATTTAAATTATTCTAATTTATCCTGTAATGGTTAAAATCTGATGTAAAATAAGCAAAAAGAAATTGACAGAATTGTGATGCTGATTGATTGAAAAGCTGGAAAGTCATATGCGAATATTAATAATAGGATGAAGATAAGTTTTTTGATCAGAAGTATTGCATTAAAGTATTTTGAAAATTGGTTTATTTTGACTCCTTCAAAAATTGATCCATATTTTATTTAGATAGCTTTACTATTCACTGAGCATTTCTTCATCTAGGCTACTTTTATTACAAAATAAATGCTATAAATATGTGCAGCACTTGCCAAACAAGCTAAGAAAGAGTTGAATCTAATAAAATCATTTGTCGAATTGAATTCTAAGGTATACAATTGCAGTACTGCACAGAAAGCAAACTCGTATGCAGTAGCCATATAGGCACGTAGGATTCCACTATAGAAGAATTCTTAAACAATAACAAAACATAGCCTATTAATGACAAGCTTAATTGTTAACAAGTATACTCCAAGTTTGAGAATCCTTTTATCCTAGGTTTACGATTCAGGATTAACATTTAATTTAATATAAGATAAGATTTTAGGTACAACTTTTGCAATTGCATAAATACTGAAAAGGGAAATCCATACTGCAGATATTGTTGCAGAATTAATCATAAATAATGATGTTATATAATCACTTGCAATTTTTGAAGGTAACTTATTGAAATTTTGCGTTTTGAGTATTAATTCAATAATTCCTGAGAAGTCAAAAATCTTTTAAATAAAGTTAAATTAAGCAAATTCAAAAAGTGCAAAGTAGATTTATAAATTATATGGGAGTTGTGTATTAATGTATTTCAAATAAGATAGCATTTAGAGAGTATCCAACAAATTAAAAAAGGCTTCAATTCCTCCAAATACAATTGATCCTCCGCACATTGCCAAAATAAAGTAGAGAATATAGGAATTACTCTTGGTGGCTAATTGAACTCGAGTAATGGTGGTATCATCTATATAGATCACTTTTGGTATAAGGCAAGAGACTTCTGTTTCTATTTGGGAGTACCCTTGAGTTGAATAAATCATAGAATTATTTAGGAATTTGATCAACAAGATTTCGTCTTAGGAATCTCTTGAGTAATTAATTTTTATCATCAAATTTAATAACGATTAATTTAACGAATTAATCTATGCAATATCTTGGGTTAGTTCGAAAGACTGATCCATTTATTAAACACCAAGATCGTTAGAGAAATTAAAAGTTAGATAATCTTTAATTTAAAAACCATCTCTAATAAAGATGGGAACACTATATGATAATTTAAACAATCGATTGGGAGAGTAAACTTAGGAAGTGCCTACACTCTACAATAATGGTTTGGGATAATCCGGGACGATAATTACACCATTTACAATGATATAGTTGTTTTCTAGTTTACATTAATCATCACACCCATCACCCTTAAGATTATTCCCATCATCACACTCCTCTTCATTTACTTTAATATAATCTCCACATTTATTTAAACAAGTTCCATTGATATATTCTGCATAATATCCTGATTCACAAAGTTAACATTTATGATTCTTTTATTGTAGAATCTTACAACTTACACAATTTTAGGCTTAATCAATACATTCCAAACAATTAGCTGAACATTTAACACAATCATTTTTATCTAAAAAATAGCCAATTTCGCATCTAATACATTAAGTTTTTTATGATAAAGTATTTAGTTCACATTCAATGCAATTAATTGAACACTGAAAACAAATTGATGTTTTTAGTATTTCATTTTTACAAGAATAATTATGATCAATTTGGCAATTTGAGCAACCATCTCTAACTACATCATTTCCATCATCACATCCTTCTCCATAAGTCCAAATTTAATCTTTGCAATCCTAATATTTGCAACTTTCTTAAGTTTTCCCTAATTCACCCAAACATGAAATGCAAAGTGCATCTTCACTTTCAAAGTAATTTTAAGCACACTAACATTTGTTATTCTTTAAAACTCTATGTAGTTCATCATCACAACTTAGACAATTAAAGTAATTGTCAATGCAAGTTAAGCAAAATTAATAACATTATGAACAACTGTTTTAATTCCAAAAGTACCCTGGGTTGCAAGAACATTTAGAATTTAAATCTAAGTATAACCTAGATAACGGAAAGCATTCTTAACATATTGTTTAATTTAGACATGCTTTACATGGGTATTCACATCTATGACATTAATTCTATTATTCATAGTATCCAATCTTACAGACGCATTGATTATTAGAATTAATTTCTTAATTTAACCTGCAAGTAAGACATTTTTCAGGTAATCCTTCACAAGTTAAACAATTGTTATTGCATGGCTCACAATTCTAATCCAGTAGAAAATAGCCATCTAAGCATACATCGCAATTGAATTAATTGGTACATGTTATACAATAAGGAATACATGCTTCACATAAAGTCAATTAATTTACAAAATATCCATCTTAACAAATATCGCAAGTTACTTGGTTGAAGCAAACACCACAATTAATAATGCACTCTATACATCTATTAATTGTGGATAGATAGAATCCCTTCATACAACTATTGCAATTACCAATTCCTTAACAATCTATACAATATTTATCACAACAAAAATCTCCCCTCTATACAAAACCCTCTTTACATGAACATTAATTTTCAATAATCTAAGTTGGATCTTCACAAGTTAAACAATTAGAAATAGTATCAGTACATGTAGAACATGGACTTTGACATTTAAGACATAAAAGGCCTGATTAAAGATATCCTGGTTTACAAACACATTATGAGGCAGAATTAACTTCTTAATTAACATCCACACATGTTAGGCATTAGGAAGTAGATATCTAACAAGTTTAACATGGTTATTAACAAAGTATGCAGAAGTAATTAGAGTCATATCCCCATCCTAACCCACATTAACAAGTATCAGGCTATTGATGAGATGAATCTTAACAGGTTACACATTTGCTTTTCGTATCTACACAATTTATACATGGCAATTAACATTTGATACATGTGATGCCATCACTATCCATAATCCAACCTGCTTTACATTCACATTCAAACAAACTATTAACTACTTAATTAACATCAACACAGGATAAACAGTGATACTGATACTATTCACAAGTTTTACATGGTTTTATACATATCAAACACGATTGAGGAGTAGCTTAAACATAGCCAGGGGAGCATTCACATTGATATTGTGTTCTACTTAATATAAAAGGAAAAATGCAGTCTGTACAATTAGTAGCTATTAATTAACACTTTGAACAAGGTGCAGTACAAGCCTGACATT
Organism: Paramecium tetraurelia; assembly: GCF_000165425.1. Lineage (NCBI taxonomy): Eukaryota > Ciliophora > Oligohymenophorea > Peniculida > Parameciidae > Paramecium > Paramecium tetraurelia. The sequence continues at coordinate 118,850 of NW_001798968.1, forward strand.
AATATGATCCATCAGTATAATATTCGTCTTTGCAAACACATTATTAACTACTATTTGGTTTTCTATCGCTGTCAACACAACTAAGACAATTGTTTGAGTTATTCATGCAGTGAAGACATGGATACTAACAAGGAAGACATAAATTATTTGAAAGATATCTGCCATCTTAACATGAAAAGCACAAGGTGCTTGACATACACATTTTGCATGAAGGATCACAAGGTTAACAAGCTCCTTAATCTAGGAAATTGCCAATCTCACATGTATTACATAAACCATTCTACATACAAGTAGCACACTAACTAGGGCAAGGTGAGCAATTAATACCAGATAGGTAATACTTTGGAAAGCAAATTGAGCATTATTTTTACACGGATGGAGTATAACCTTAGACTTAAACCAGGCTACAAGTTTAGCATCCATTTTGACAAGCATCACATTCATGAACATCAGAAAGTAAATAAAAACCTGGCTTACACGTGTCACATTTGTTAGCTTAAGTACAAGCCAAGCAATTAGGTGAACAATCAACACATAAACCATTATCAGAATATTACCCTTAATTACAACACCAAGTTACTAAAATAGTTTTAAGCAACTTTACATAAACAGTTTATTAAAATCAGATTGATTCTAAACAAGTTGTAGGACATCCAAAAATAATTTATATAAGAATAAATGATTTATACAAAAAGGTTTTAATAGGTGTAATTTAGAAGTGATTAATTATTAATACCTGTTTTTTATAAAGATTTAAAATTAATTGTCACTTGTGAATTTTACAATTAGGCTGATATTGGTATCCTCAATTTATATATTATTATTAAACTACCATATGTATATTGTTTAATATTTATTGCAAAACTCTTAAATAATTTAAATTTATTTATGAATACCCTCATTACTCTATATAATACAATCAACAAAAAAATTCAAAAAAAAAAACTTGTTCAACTGCAACCTCTTATTCTTTTTAAAAATAAATAAGCAAATTCGTTTCAATACAGGTTGTTATAATTAATTTCGATTTAAGAGTCAGTTACTCCGATTTACCAATATTAGGATAAAAACCAATAACAAACATCTTATAATTCCTTCATATTCAAGCAACTAGGATGTGATCCAGCTAACAAAAGTTATTTTATTTATTTTTAAGATAATAAATATATTTTAATATTATTTATCATTATTAAATGTTAAATTAATAGTATCAACCGTTAAAAGTAAAATAAATTGTAGATCAAAAATTTAATTTAATCTTACAAGATTTTAGAGAAACATCTGATCTGGTACCTATTATTCATGATTAATTTAATTTACAAATAATTTATTTAACATTTTGTATTAAATTAGGCCTATATTTTAATATTTTTATTAACCTTTTTGTAATTTTAGAAAAATAATTGATTATCATTATTAAATTTAATAATAATATCCAAATGAATGCTAAATAAGGACTTTAAATGATTGATATATCTTAAATAATGGTTTACCAATCTTTCTTTGACATAATATCCTATTAACCATTTTTATATTTCCCTTAATTCAACATTTATAAATTAAGCCTACATACTTCCTATAAATCAATGCATTTTTGAACCTTAAATTTCATCAAGATTATTCACAAATACTCAGATAAACATTTATTAAAATTTTCTTTTAAATTCTTGCATTTTTACGATATCCCAACTATTTACTTTTATTTAAGTGTTATATTCACATTTATTAATGACTTAAAATCTACCAGTTACTTCTGCCTAATTAGTTAATTTAATTCCTTTATCATATAATATATAACCATATGAAATATTTTAAAAATCTCCCATTACCAACTTGTTTACTATATTAATATACTAGTTAAGGCTGCTTAAGAAAAACTTTGAAAATACTCCATTTACTTCCACCCTTCAATTACCTTAATCCCATCATCATATAAACCACCTCCACTATAAGATAAATGCATTCAATTAAAATATTTCTTATAAAATATTTATTATATAAGAAAATTTAAAAAATATATTGGGAATATTCTCCAAAATAAGAACATAATTCCTTCATCATATAATTCAACGCCACTATAATATATTTTAAATACAATATTAGGTTTGAATTATGTTGCCACAGCACAAATCATCCCATCTACCAATATTTTTAGCATTTTAGTATTCATCAGTATACAATTATTATAAGTAAAGACAAATCTATCCCAAATACCCAATCATTTTTCTTTTTAATGAAAGATATTTCATTTGCATTAAATTATTTAAAATATATTTATTAATTTCATTTATTGACTCACCATTCGATTTGCAAACCACACATTTCGATAAATTAATCCATTTTTTAGATCATTAGAGATGATTAATTTATTTGAAATTATGTAATACTTTAGGCGCTTAAGAATTTCTTTAATAGGATCTCAAAATTTTTCTATCGAAGAATTTATCAGTATCCAAATATTCTTCCTCTAAAGTTTGGTTATTCTTTTTAAAACAAAATTATTCCTTCTATATTAGAGAACGCAGACACTAAAATAAAGGTTGAAATTAATGTACATCCATGAAAACGAAAGGATAATGAAAAGATTCTTTTAAAGATTCAATTTGTATTTTACCTTTTGAACTTTATGGCCATTTATTTGAACCTGAAATATTATTTTATAACTGAGAATATATTTAAGTTATTAATTTAATAATTCATTTTCTTCTTTGGATCGTTTTCATGGTAAAAAAAAGAAAAATATGGGATTTACTTTTCTTCATTTTTTCATTAACTCCAAAATCTTAGCATTATCTCATTGATTTAGAAGTATTTGAATAAAATATTATTTACATATCTATTGAATTTATTAAAATAGAATACTCATAAAATTTATGCATTTTAAAAGGCATAATTATCTTATTAATTGAAATTGAATAACAAAATGGAGCAATCGCATTCTAAGGCTTTCACTTACAACCTATTACCATAGTATTCTATAAATTAAAATTCTTCACCTCGTGCAATCGCAATTAACAAAAACAATACATTGCTTGTAGTTGAAGCATACTATTTCGTTAAATTTTTTACATTTAAAAGAGGAGAGATAAGATTATTGTAGAGGTTTGAATTTCGAAATTCAAACCATAATACTTTAAACTTTCAAATGCAGAAATAAGATATTGTGTCAAGCTCATAGAAATTTGTTTGCAAATATTCATCAAAGTTAATGGCTAATCCCAAATATATCTAGAAATGTTCTGGATAATTTAATGCTAATTGCTTAATTCTACACCCTCTCAATGAAGACATAATAATTGTGGGCAGTTTACTAGGTCAAATTGACTTTTTATTCACTAATTAGAGTGGCAGTATCAAACCTTTTAAATAAACTATTAAAGAGCATAGTTCAGTACTTGGATTATCTATAAATAATGATGGTAAAAGGGTTATTTCCTGTGGAAAAGACAATTTTATTCTAATTCTTGAACCCAATTCCACTAATTCTGAATTATCAACATACATTTGGACCGTAAAATAAAAATTATTTGTTGAGCAATATGGTTACAGAATATGCTTTATTAATAATGATAAATTTACATTCCAACCATCACATTCGCCATACATGAATTTATATTGTGAAATAAATGGTTTTTTTCTTTTAAAAAGCTAACATTTACTATCTTCTGATAAGAATGATCCTCGTTGTATTTTCTAATAGGTGTACAACAAATAGAAATCCCTTATTTACAATATATACGGAAGAGCTTTATAAATTATTAGGCTTTCAAAGGATCAATCTTTGTAAACAGACAAATCTGAGGAATCTTTTCAATTAGAATAGCTTATTGATTTTGGAAACAATTATAATCCATGGATTTTTGGTGTAATTAGTGAAGATGCAGAATATATAATCACTTGGGATTTTTATTCAGAGTAAATATAAATTAGACAATTTCAAAATACCGAATGAGACTAAATTTCCTTTAATATGAATTTATAATATAAATAATTATCTGACTCATTTTTTAAATTAAATGTGTTCTTAAGGGTAAAACCTATTAAAAAGTAAATATTAGACAATAATATTAGTTGATAACTGCTTGTAGTGTCTTTACCCTTATGATCCTTTTATTTTAGCTTCCCTTAATCTTGTTGTTCTAATAAAATGAAAGTTTAGAAGTTTTAATTAATCATAAATATAGAAATCAAGTAGAAAAATATATTAGATTCAAAAAATTTAATTGCACTATGTTTTAATTTTTTAATTCCATGATTTTTGTTCTATGTATTGATAGATCTGGGTTGTTATATTCTTTACTCATAATTTATTTCTGTAAAGTTATAACTTGAGAGGATTTTGTTTAAATAATTTTATAATTAATAAGTGTTTTTTAAATAGAAAATATAATCCTTATTAAAGAATTTATTAAAAATTTAGCATGGATAACAATAATTGTTTCTCCTTAATAAATAATTCAAGATAAACAAGTATAAACTTACTATATCAAGTTGAATAAAATGTAACATTGATAAAAAATATCGAAATACAAGAATAGAAAAATAAGGAATTATATCTCAAATCATTAGAAAGAATATTCTCATTACTGTAGAAAAATTAGTGCTCTTGCCCCAAATTATAACTTGAAAAACCTTTAGTTACAATAGAGGGATATAGAAGCATTTGGTAAAATTACTCAAAAATTTGTGAATAAATAAAAATCAACTCTTAAGTTGTAGATTATTATTTTTCTGCCTCGTTTTGTCATTACGTGTATGAAAATGTAATAGTTTAGGTTAATAAGAAATTAATAATTGATCATTCGTGGACAAAGAGTAAAAACTACACACATTTTATAATTGCTATAGCAATTTTTAAGTATTTTTACAAATATACCAATAGAAGAATAATTGATTTGTTATTAATGCAAAAGGGCAGATACAAATTTAGTGAAAGATCGAAAAACAAAATTGATTTTTAAGGAATGTAATGTATGCAAAGCTACATGTACTGTTGAAGGATCAAAATTTAAATACTTTAGATTTCCTTGATTCTTTCTAATAAATTAAGTGTTAAGTTAGTCTTAATTCGATTACAAAAATCATCTTTATATATCTTAAATTTAATCAGTTTTGTTGTAAAGTTTGGCTTAGAAATAATTCAATTAGTTTCATATAATATAATTGTAAAAATTTAATAACAAATGAATTTAATATGTTAATAATTATTTTAAATATAAGTATGAGTAATTTTTTTGGAAATCTTATAGATAATCTGCTAGACAAAAAAGAACATAAATTGGAGAATTTTAGTGACTTTATTATGAAAGAAATAAGTGATATCGAAAAACATTTGATTAGTGATGTAGATTAGCTCATTAGATTGGATAAATATATATTAATCATTTTATTGTTCTTAGGAATTTTAAATCTGATTATTTTCGGATTACTTATTAGATTGTTTATTAGATATAACAAGAATACTGAATAGAATACACAAATACAATATTCAAGAATTCAGTATGATGGAAGTATATGATTTTATGGTTATATAAATTTTTAATTATAAATACTTAGTGGATTAAAACAAATTGAAGCTTAATATTAGTAGAGAGTGATTAAATTCTGATATATAATTCTATTAGCTATAGCATAATAAATGATCTTAATTAATTACAGCCATTAAATTAACAAAACATATTAATCATAAGTCTCATATTTCTAAAGAATATTTAATGATAACATTATTAGTTAGGAATATTTTGATAAGGATGCTATATTGAAAGGAGATTTTAGGATAAATCAGAATTAACTATTCACGATATTTCTTTTTAAGCCTAGATCTATTCAGTGCCAAAAATCATCATCATCTCTCGTGGTTTCTCATTGCTGAGATTCT